>CAWUFW010027818.1:0-24792 GCA_963921515.1 Calotriton arnoldi
AGTTACGTATTGCTCACTGCCCTAAACCCTGAAACACCACCCCTCAGCACGACACCCTACACTGCCCAAACACCACTGCACTGCCCTAAACCCTGAAACACCACCCCCAGCACGACCCCCTACACTGCCCAAACACCACTGCACTGCCCTAAACCCTGAAACACCACCCCCTGCATGACCCCCTACACTGCCGGAACACCACTGCACTGCCCTGAAACCACCCCCAGCACGACCCCCTACACTGCCCGAACACCACTGCACTAAACTTTGAAACACCACCCCCAGCAAGACCACCTACACTGGCCGAACACCACTGCACTGCCCTAAACCCTGAAACACCACCCCCTGCACGACCCCCTACACTGCCCAAACACCACTGCACTGCCCTAAACCCTGAAACACCACCCCCTGCACGACCCCCTACACTGCCCAAACACCATGGCACTGCCCTAAACACTGAAACACCACCCCTCAGCACAACACCCTACACTGCCCGAACACCACTGCACTGCCCTAAACCCTGAAACACCACCCCCAGCACGACCCCCTACACTGCCCAAACACCACTGCACTGCCCTAAACCCTGAAACATCACCCCTGCACCACCCCCTACACTGCCCGAACACCACTGCACTGCCCTAAACCCTGAAACACCACCCCAGCACGACCCCCTACACTGCCCGAACACCACTGCACTGCCCTAAACCCTGAAACATCACCCCAGCAAGACCCCCTACACTGCCTGAACACCACTGCCCTAAACCCTGAAACACCACCCCCAGCAAGACCCCTACACTGCCCAAACACCACTGCACTGCCCTAAACCCTGAAACACCACCTCCAGCACAACCCCCTACACTGCCTGAACACCATTGCTCTGCCCTAAACCCTGAAACACTAGCCCCAGCACGACCCCTACACTGCCCGAACACCACTGCACTGCCCTAAACCCTGAAACACCACCCCCAGCACGACCCCCTACACTGCCCGAACACCACTGCACTGCCCTAAACCCTGAAACACCAGCCCCAGCAAGACCCCCTACACTGCCCGAACACCACTGCACTGCCCTAAACCCTGAAACACCACCCCCAGCACGACCCCCTACACAGCCCGAACACCACTGCACTGCCCTAAACCCTCAAACACCAGCCCCAGCACGACCCCCTACACTGCCCGAACACCACTGCACTGCCCTAAATCCTGAAACACCAGCCCCAGCAAGACCCCCTACACTGCCCGAACACCACTGCACTGCCAAAAACCCTGAAACACCACCCCCAGCAAGACCCCCTACACTGCCCGAACACCACTGCACTAAACCCTTAAACACCACCCCCAGCAAGACCACCTACACTGGCCGAACACCACTGCACTGCCCTAAACCCTGAAACACCACCCCCTGCACGACCCCCTACACTGCCCAAACACCACTGCACTGCCCTAAACCCTGAAACACCACCCACTGCACGACCCCCTACACTGCCCGAACACCACTGCACTGCCCTAAACCCTGAAACACCACCCCTCAGCACGACACCCTACACTGCCCGAACACCACTGCACTGCCCTAAACCCTGAAACACCACCCCCAGCACGACCCCCTACACTGCCCAAACACCACTGCACTGCCCTAAACCCTGAAACACCACCCCTGAACGACCCCCTACACTGCCGGAACACCACTGCACTGCCCTGAAACACCACCCCCAGCACGACCCCCTACACTGCCCGAACACCACTGCACTAAACCCTGAAACACCACCCCCAGCAAGACCACCTACACTGGCCGAACACACCTGCACTGCCCTAAACCCTGAAACACCATCCCCTGCACGACCCCCTACACTGCCCAAACACCACTGCACTGCCCTAAACCCTGAAACACCACCCCCTGCACGACCCCCTACACTGCCCAAACTCCACTGAACTGCCCTAAACCCTGAAACACCACCCCTCAGCATGACACCCTACACTGCCCGAACACCACTGCACTGCCGTAAACCCTGAAACACCACCCCCAGCACGACCCCCTACACTGCCCAAACACCACTGCACTGCCCTAAACCCTGAAACACCACCCCTGCACCACCCCCTACACTGCCCAAACACCACTGCACTGCCCTAAACCCTGAAACACCACCCCCAGCACGACCCCCTACACTGCCCGAACACCACTGCACTGCCCTAAACCCTCAAACACCAGCCCCAGAAAGACCCCCTACACTGCCCAAACACCACTGCACTGCCCTAAACCCTGAAACACCACCCCCAGCAAGACCCCCTACACTGCCCGAACACCAATGCACTAATCCCTTAAACACCACCCCCAGCAAGACCACCTACACTGGCCGAACACCACTGCACTGCCCTAAACCCTGAAACACCACCCCCTGCACGACCCCCTACACTGCCCGAACACCACTGCACTGCCCTAAACCCTGAAACACCACCCCCAGCAAGACCCCTACACTGCCCGAACACCACTGCACTAAACCCTTAAACACCACCCCCAGCAAGACCACCTACACTGGCCGAACACCACTGCACTGCCCTAAACCCTGAAACACTACCCCCTGCACGACCCCCTACACTGCCCAAACACCACTGCACTGCCCTAAACCCTGAAACACCACCCCCTGCACGACCCCTACACTGCCCGAACACCACTGCACTGCCCTAAACCCTGAAACACCACCCCTCAGCACGACACCCTACACTGCCTGAACACCACTGCACTGCCCTAAACCCTGAAACACCACCCCCAGCAAACCCCTACACTGCCCGAACACCACTGCACTAAACCCTTAAACACCACCCCCAGCAAGACCACCTACACTGGCCGAACACCACTGCACTGCCCTAAACCCTGAAACACTACCCCCTGCACGACCCCCTACACTGCCCAAACACCACTGCACTGCCCTAAACCCTGAAACACCACCCCCTGCATGACCCCTACACTGCCCGAACACCACTGCACTGCCCTAAACCCTGAAACACCACCCCTCAGCACGACACCCTACACTGCCCAAACACCACTGCACTGCCCTAAACCCTGAAACACCACCCCCAGCACGACCCCCTACACTGCCCAAACACCACTGCACTGCCCTAAACCCTGAAACACCACCCCCTGCACGACCCCCTACACTGCCGGAACACCACTGCACTGCCCTGAAACACCACCCCCAGCACGACCCCCTACACTGCCCGAACACCACTGCACTAAACTTTGAAACACCACCCCCAGCAAGACCACCTACACTTTCCGAACACCACTGCACTGCCCTAAACCCTGAAACACCACCCCTGCACGACCCCCTACACTGCCCAAACACCACTGCACTGCCCTAAACCCTGAAACACCACCCCCTGCACGACCCCTACACTGCCCGAACACCACTGCACTGCCCTAAACCCTGAAACACCACCCCCAGCACGACCCCCTACACTGCCCGAACACCACTGCACTGCCCTAAACCCTGAAACACCACCCCCAGCACGACCCCCTACACTGCCCGAACACCACTGCACTGCCCTAAACCCTGAAACACCAGCCCCAGCAAGACCCCCTACACTGCCCGAACACCACTGCACTGCCCTAAACCCTGAAACACCAGCCCCAGCATGACCCCCTACACTGCCCGAGCACCACTGCACTGCCCTAAACCCTGAAACACCAGCCCCAGCACAACCCCTACACTGCCCGAACACCATTGCACTGCCCTAAACCCTGAAACACCAGCCCCAGCACAACCCCCTACACTGCCCGAACACCACTGCACTGCCCTAAACCCTGAAACACCAGCCCCAGCACGACCCCCTACACTGCCCGAACACCACTGTACTGCCCTAAACACTGAAACACCAGGCCCAGCAGGACCCCGTACACTGCCCGAACACCACTGCACTGCCCTAAACCCTGAAACACCACCCCCTACACCACCCCTACACTGCCCGAACACCACTGCACTGCCCTAAACCCTGAAACACCACCCCTGCACCACCCCTACACTGCCCGAACACCACTGCACTGCCCTAAACCCTGAAACACCACCCCCTGCACCGCCCCCTACACTGCCCGAACACCACTGCACTGCCCTAAACCCTGAAACACCACCCCCTGCACGACCCCCTACACTGCCCAAACACCACTGCCCTAAACCACCACCCACTGCACGACCCCCTACACTGCCCAAACACCACTGCACTGCCCTAAACCCTGAAACACCACCCCTCAGCACAACACCCTACACTGCCCGAACACCACTGCACTGCCCTAAACCCTGAAACACCACCCCAGCACGACCCCCTACACTGCCCAAAGACCACTGCACTGCCCTAAACCCTGAAACACCACCTCCTGCACCACCCCCTACACTGCCCGAACACCACTGCACTGCCCTAAACCCTGAAACACCACCCCAGCACGACCCCTACACTGCCCGAACACCACTGCACTGCCCTAAACCCGGAAACATCACCCCCAGCAAGACCCCCTACACTGCCTGAACACCACTGCCCTAAACCCTGAAACACTACCCCCAGCAAGACCCCCTACACTGCCCAAACACCACTGCACTGCCCTAAACCCTGAAACACCACCTCCAGCACAACCCCCTACACTGCCTGAACACCATTGCTCTGCCCTAAACCCTGAAACACTAGCCCCAGCACGACCCCCTACACTGCCCGAACACCACTGCACTGCCCTAAACCCTGAAACACCACCCCCAGCACGACCCCCTACACTGCCCGAACACCACTGCACTGCCCTAAACCCTGAAACACCAGCCCCAGCAAGACTCCCTACACTGCCCGTACACCACTGCACTGCCCTAAACCCTGAAACACCAGCCCCAGCATGACCCCCTACACTGCCCGAGCACCACTGCACTGCCCTAAACCCTGAAACACCAGCCCCAGCACCACCACCTACACTGCCCGAACACCATTGCACTGCCCTAAACCCTGAAACACCAGCCCTCAGCATGACACCCTACACTGCCCGAACACCACTGCACTGCCGTAAACCCTGAAACACCACCCCCAGCACGACCCCCTACACTGCCCGAACACCACTGCACTGCCCTAAACCCTGAAACACCAGCCCCAGCAAGACTCCCTACACTGCCCGTACACCACTGCACTGCCCTAAACCCTGAAACACCAGCCCCAGCATGACCCCCTACACTGCCCGAGCACCACTGCACTGCCCTAAACCCTGAAACACCAGCCCCAGCACCACCCCCTACACTGCCCAAACTCCACTGAACTGCCCTAAACCCTGAAACACCACCCCTCAGCATGACACCCTACACTGCCCGAACACCACTGCACTGCCGTAAACCCTGAAACACCACCCCCAGCACGACCCCCTACACTGCCCAAACACCACTGCACTGCCCTAAACCCTGAAACACCACCCCCTGCACCACCCCCTACACTGCCCAAACACCACTGCACTGCCCTAAACCCTGAAACACCACCCCCAGCACGACCCCCTACACTGCCCGAACACCACTGCACTGCCCTAAACCCTCAAACACCAGCCCCAGAAAGACCCCCTACACTGCCCAAACACCACTGCACTGCCCTAAACCCTGAAACACCACCCCCAGCAAGACCCCCTACACTGCCCGAACACCACTGCACTAAACCCTTAAACACCACCCCCAGCAAGACCACCTACACTGGCCGAACACCACTGCACTGCCCTAAACCCTGAAACACCACCCCTGCACGACCCCCTACACTGCCCGAACACCACTGCACTGCCCTAAACCCTGAAACACCACCCCCAGCAAGACCCCTACACTGCCCGAACACCACTGCACTAAACCCTTAAACACCACCCCCAGCAAGACCACCTACACTGGCCGAACACCACTGCACTGCCCTAAACCCTGAAACACTACCCCCTGCACGACCCCCTACACTGCCCAAACACCACTGCACTGCCCTAAACCCTGAAACACCACCCCCTGCACGACCCCTACACTGCCCGAACACCACTGCACTGCCCTAAACCCTGAAACACCACCCCTCAGCACGACACCCTACACTGCCTGAACACCACTGCACTGCCCTAAACCCTGAAACACCACCCCCAGCAAACCCCTACACTGCCCGAACACCACTGCACTAAACCCTTAAACACCACCCCCAGCAAGACCACCTACACTGGCCGAACACCACTGCACTGCCCTAAACCCTGAAACACTACCCCCTGCACGACCCCCTACACTGCCCAAACACCACTGCACTGCCCTAAACCCTGAAACACCACCCCCTGCATGACCCCCTACACTGCCCGAACACCACTGCACTGCCCTAAACCCTGAAACACCACCCCTCAGCACGACACCCTACACTGCCCAAACACCACTGCACTGCCCTAAACCCTGAAACACCACCCCCAGCACGACCCCTACACTGCCCAAACACCACTGCACTGCCCTAAACCCTGAAACACCACCCCCTGCACGACCCCCTACACTGCCGGAACACCACTGCACTGCCCTGAAACACCACCCCCAGCACGACCCCTACACTGCCCGAACACCACTGCACTAAACTTTGAAACACCACCCCCAGCAAGACCACCTACACTTTCCGAACACCACTGCACTGCCCTAAACCCTGAAACACCACCCCTGCACGACCCCCTACACTGCCCAAACACCACTGCACTGCCCTAAACCCTGAAACACCACCCCCTGCACGACCCCCTACACTGCCCGAACACCACTGCACTGCCCTAAACCCTGAAACACCACCCCCAGCACGACCCCCTACACTGCCCGAACACCACTGCACTGCCCTAAACCCTGAAACACCACCCCCAGCACGACCCCCTACACTGCCCGAACACCACTGCACTGCCCTAAACCCTGAAACACCAGCCCCAGCAAGACCCCTACACTGCCCGAACACCACTGCACTGCCCTAAACCCTGAAACACCAGCCCCAGCATGACCCCCTACACTGCCCGAGCACCACTGCACTGCCCTAAACCCTGAAACACCAGCCCCAGCACAACCCCCTACACTGCCCGAACACCATTGCACTGCCCTAAACCCTGAAACACCAGCCCCAGCACAACCCCTACACTGCCCGAACACCACTGCACTGCCCTAAACCCTGAAACACCAGCCCCAGCACGACCCCCTACACTGCCCGAACACCACTGTACTGCCCTAAACACTGAAACACCAGGCCCAGCAGGACCCCGTACACTGCCCGAACACCACTGCACTGCCCTAAACCCTGAAACACCACCCCCTACACCACCCCCTACACTGCCCGAACACCACTGCACTGCCCTAAACCCTGAAACACCACCCCCTGCACCACCCCCTACACTGCCCGAACACCACTGCACTGCCCTAAACCCTGAAACACCACCCCTGCACCGCCCCCTACACTGCCCGAACACCACTGCACTGCCCTAAACCCTGAAACACCACCCCCTGCACGACCCCCTACACTGCCCAAACACCACTGCCCTAAACCACCACCCACTGCACGACCCCCTACACTGCCCAAACACCACTGCACTGCCCTAAACCCTGAAACACCACCCTCAGCACAACACCCTACACTGCCCGAACACCACTGCACTGCCCTAAACCCTGAAACACCACCCCAGCACGACCCCCTACACTGCCCAAAGACCACTGCACTGCCCTAAACCCTGAAACACCACCTCCTGCACCACCCCCTACACTGCCCGAACACCACTGCACTGCCCTAAACCCTGAAACACCACCCCAGCACGACCCCCTACACTGCCCGAACACCACTGCACTGCCCTAAACCCTGAAACATCACCCCCAGCAAGACCACCTACACTGGCCGAACACCACTGCACTAAACCCTTAAACACCACCCCCAGCAAGACCACCTACACTGGCCGAACACCACTGCACTGCCCTAAACCCTGAAACACCACCCCTGCACGACCCCCTACACTGCCCAAACACCACTGCACTGCCCTAAACCCTGAAACACCACCCCCTGCACGACCCCCTACACTGCCCGAACACCACTGCACTGCCCTAAACCCTGAAACACCACCCCCAGCAAGACCCCCTACACTGCCCGAACACCACTGCACTAAACCCTTAAACACCACCCCCAGCAAGACCACCTACACTGGCCGAACACCACTGCACTGCCCTAAACCCTGAAACATCACCCCCAGCAAGACCCCCTACACTGCCCGAACACCACTGCACTAAACCCTTAAACACCACCCCCAGCAAGACCACCTACACTGGCCGAACACCACTGCACTGCCCTAAACCCTGAAACACCACCCCTGCACGACCCCCTACACTGCCCAAACACCACTGCACTGCCCTAAACCCTGAAACACCACCCCCTGCACGACCCCCTACACTGCCCGAACACCACTGCACTGCCCTAAACCCTGAAACACCACCCCCAGCAAGACCCCCTACACTGCCCGAACACCACTGCACTAAACCCTTAAACACCACCCCCAGCAAGACCACCTACACTGGCCGAACACCACTGCACTGCCCTAAACCCTGAAACACTACCCCCTGCACGACCCCCTACACTGCCCAAACACCACTGCACTGCCCTAAACCCTGAAACACCACCCCCTGCACGACCCCTACACTGCCCGAACACCACTGCACTGCCCTAAACCCTGAAACACCACCCCTCAGCACGACACCCTACACTGCCTGAACACCACTGCACTGCCCTAAACCCTGAAACACCACCCCCAGCAAACCCCTACACTGCCCGAACACCACTGCACTAAACCCTTAAACACCACCCCCAGCAAGACCACCTACACTGGCCGAACACCACTGCACTGCCCTAAACCCTGAAACACTACCCCCTGCACGACCCCCTACACTGCCCAAACACCACTGCACTGCCCTAAACCCTGAAACACCACCCCTGCATGACCCCCTACACTGCCCGAACACCACTGCACTGCCCTAAACCCTGAAACACCACCCCTCAGCACGACACCCTACACTGCCCAAACACCACTGCACTGCCCTAAACCCTGAAACACCACCCCCAGCACGACCCCCTACACTGCCCAAACACCACTGCACTGCCCTAAACCCTGAAACACCACCCCTGCACGACCCCCTACACTGCCGGAACACCACTGCACTGCCCTGAAACACCACCCCCAGCACGACCCCCTACACTGCCCGAACACCACTGCACTAAACTTTGAAACACCACCCCCAGCAAGACCACCTACACTTTCCGAACACCACTGCACTGCCCTAAACCCTGAAACACCACCCCTGCACGACCCCCTACACTGCCCAAACACCACTGCACTGCCCTAAACCCTGAAACACCACCCCCTGCACGACCCCCTACACTGCCCGAACACCACTGCACTGCCCTAAACCCTGAAACACCACCCCCAGCACGACCCCCTACACTGCCCGAACACCACTGCACTGCCCTAAACCCTGAAACACCACCCCCAGCACGACCCCCTACACTGCCCGAACACCACTGCACTGCCCTAAACCCTGAAACACCAGCCCCAGCAAGACCCCCTACACTGCCCGAACACCACTGCACTGCCCTAAACCCTGAAACACCAGCCCCAGCATGACCCCTACACTGCCCGAGCACCACTGCACTGCCCTAAACCCTGAAACACCAGCCCCAGCACAACCCCCTACACTGCCCGAACACCATTGCACTGCCCTAAACCCTGAAACACCAGCCCCAGCACAACCCCCTACACTGCCCGAACACCACTGCACTGCCCTAAACCCTGAAACACCAGCCCCAGCACGACCCCCTACACTGCCCGAACACCACTGTACTGCCCTAAACACTGAAACACCAGGCCCAGCAGGACCCCGTACACTGCCCGAACACCACTGCACTGCCCTAAACCCTGAAACACCACCCCCTACACCACCCCCTACACTGCCCGAACACCACTGCACTGCCCTAAACCCTGAAACACCACCCCTGCACCACCCCTACACTGCCCGAACACCACTGCACTGCCCTAAACCCTGAAACACCACCCCCTGCACCGCCCCCTACACTGCCCGAACACCACTGCACTGCCCTAAACCCTGAAACACCACCCCCTGCACGACCCCCTACACTGCCCAAACACCACTGCCCTAAACCACCACCCACTGCACGACCCCCTACACTGCCCAAACACCACTGCACTGCCCTAAACCCTGAAACACCACCCCTCAGCACAACACCCTACACTGCCCGAACACCACTGCACTGCCCTAAACCCTGAAACACCACCCCACGCACGACCCCCAACGCTGCCCAAACACCACGGCACTGCCCTAAACCCTGAAACACCACCCCCTGCACCACCCCCTACACTGCCCGAACACCACTGCACTGCCCTAAACCCTGAAACACCACCCCAGCACGACCCCCTACACTGCCCGAACACCACTGCACTGCCCTAAACCCTGAAACATCACCCCCAGCAAGACCCCCTACACTGCCTGAACACCACTGCCCTAAACCCTGAAACACTACCCCCAGCAAGACCCCCTACACTGCCCAAACACCACTGCACTGCCCTAAACCCTGAAACACCACCTCCAGCACAACCCCCTACACTGCCTGAACACCATTGCTCTGCCCTAAACCCTGAAACACTAGCCCCAGCACGACCCCCTACACTGCCCGAACACCACTGCACTGCCCTAAACCCTGAAACACCACCCCCAGCACGACCCCCTACACTGCCCGAACAACACTGCACTGCCCTAAACCCTGAAACACCAGCCCCAGCAAGACTCCCTACACTGCCCGTACACCACTGCACTGCCCTAAACCCTGAAACACCAGCCCCAGCATGACCCCCTACACTGCCCGAGCACCACTGCACTGCCCTAAACCCTGAAACACCAGCCCCAGCACCACCACCTACACTGCCCGAACACCATTGCACTGCCCTAAACCCTGAAACACCAGCCCCAGCACAACCCCTACACTGCCCGAACACCACTGCACTGCCCTAAACCCTGAAACACCAGCCCCAGCACGACCCCTACACTGCCCGAACACCACTGTACTGCCCTAAACCCTGAAACACCAGCCCCAGCAGGACCCCGTACACTGCCCGAACACCACTGCACTGCCCTAAACCCTGAAACACCACCCCCTACACCACCCCCTACACTGCCCGAACACCACTGCACTGCCCTAAACCCTGAAACACCACCCCCAGCACGACCCCTTTACTGCTCGAACACCACTGCACTGCCCCAAACCCTGAAACACCACCCCCAGCACGACCCCCTACACTGCCCGAACACCACTGCACTGCCCTAAACCCTAGAACACTACCCCCAGCACGACCCCCTACACTACCCGAACACCACTACACTACCCTAAAGCCTAAAATACTCCCCCATCACGACCCCCTACACTACCCGAACACAACTGCACTGCCCTAAACCCTCAAACACTCCCCTCAGCACAACACCCTACACTGCCCGAACACCACTGCACTGCCCTAAACCCTGAAACACCACCCCCAGCACGACCCCCTACACTGCCCAAACACCACTGCACTGCCCTAAACCCTGAAACACCACCCCCTGCACCACCCCCTACACTGCCCGAACACCACTGCACTGCCCTAAACCCTGAAACACCACCCCAGCACGACCCCCTACACTGCCCGAACACCACTGCACTGCCCTAAACCCTGAAACATCACCCCCAGCAAGACCCCCTACACTGCCTGAACACCACTGCCCTAAACCCTGAAACACCAACCCCAGCAAGACCCCTATACTGCCCAAACACCACTGCACTGCCCTAAACCCTGAAACACCACCTCCAGCACAACCCCCTACACTGCCTGAACACCATTGCTCTGCCCTAAACCCTGAAACACTAGCCCCAGCACGACCCCCTACACTGCCCGAACACCACTGCACTGCCCTAAACCCTGAAACCCCACCCCCAGCACGACCCCCTACACTGCCCGAACACCACTGCACTGCCCTAAACCCTGAAACACCAGCCCCAGCAAGACCCCCTACACTGCCCGAACACCACTGCACTGCCCTAAACCCTGAAACACCAGCCCCAGCATGACCCCCTACACTGCCCGAGCACCACTGCACTGCCCTAAACCCTGAAACACCAGCCCCAGCACCACCACCTACACTGCCCGAACACCATTGCACTGCCCTAAACCCTGAAACACCAGCCCCAGCACAACCCCCTACACTGCCCGAACACCACTGCACTGCCCTAAACCCTGAAACACCAGCCCCAACACGACCCCCTACACTGCCCGAACACCACTGTACTGCCCTAAACCCTGAAACACCAGCCCCAGCAGGACCCCGTACACTGCCCGAACACCACTGCACTGCCCTAAACCCTGAAACACCACCCCCTGCACCACCCCCTACACTGCCCGAACACCACTGCACTGCCCTAAACCCTGAAACACCACCCCTGCACCACCCCCTACACTGCCCGAACACCACTGCACTGCCCTAAACCCTGAAACACCACCCCCTGCACCGCCCCCTACACTGCCCGAACACCACTGCACTGCCCTAAACCCTGAAACACCACCCCCAGCACGACCCCCTTTACTGCTCGAACACCACTGCACTGCCCCAAACCCTGAAACACCACCCCCAGCATGACCCCCTACACTGCCCGAACACCACTGCACTGCCCTAAACCCTAGAACACTACCCCCAGCACGACCCCCTACACTACCCGAACACCACTGCACTACCCTAAACCCTAAAATACTCCCCCAGCACGACCCCCTACACTACCCGAACACAACTGCACTGCCCTAAACCCTCAAACACTCCCCCAGCATGACCCCCTACACTACCCGAACACCACTGCACTGCCCTAAACCCTAAAACACTCCCCCAGCACGACCCCCTACACTACCCGAACACCACTGCACTGCCCTAAACCCTAAAACACTCCCCCAGCACGACCCCCTACACTACCCAAACACCACTGCACTGCCCTAAACCCTAAAACACTACCACCGCATGACCCCCTACACTACCCAAACACCAATGCACTACCCTAAACCCTAAAACACTACCCCCAGCACGACTCCCTACACTACCCAAAGACCACTGCACTACCCTAAATCCTAAAACACGACCTCCTACACTACACAAACACCACTGCACTACCCTAAACCCTAAAACACTACCCCCTACACTACACAAACACCACTGCACTACCCTAAACCCTAAAAAACTACCCCCAGCACGAACCCCTACACTACCCAAACACCACTGCACTACCATAAACCCTAAAACACTACCCCCAGCAGTACCCCCTACATTACCCAAACACCACTGCTCTACCCTAAACCCTAAAACACTACCCCCAGCAGTACCCCCTACACTACCCAAACACCACTGCACTTCCCTATATCACTACCCCATCACGACCCCCTACACTACCCAAACACCACTGCACTACCCTAAAACACTACCCCCAGCACGACCCCCTACACTACCCAAACACCACTGCACTACCCTAAACCCTAAAATACTCCCCCAGCACGACTCCCTACACTACCCAAACACCACTGCACTACCCTAAACCTACCCCCAGCATGACCCCCTACACTACACAAACACCACTGCACTACCCTAAACCCTAAAACACTACCCCCAGCACGACCCTCTTCACTACCTAAACACAACTGCACAATTTGTTACAGGCGTTGCAACGCAGGCCTGTGGTGCTTACTGGAAGTACCTGGTGGGCTAGTTGGGCCCCAGGGACCCTCAGGATTCAAGGTGACCTAATCCCCCAATTTAAAAAGCTCCACGGGGCGCGTTTGCACAGTGGTGAAGGGAGGGGGCGGGGCCTCAGGTGACATGTGCGCTAACACGCCCTGTGGTGCGTTTTAAGTTGGGGAATTAATTCCCTTTGAATCCTGAGGGACCCTGGGGGCCAACTAGCTCACCAGGTACCTTCAGTAAGCACAACAGAGTTGCGTTGCAGAGAGGTGAAAAAAGGTGCGTGGCCTCGGAACGCCTCTCTGCAACTCAGCTCTGTGGTCCTAACTGTAGGTACCTGGGGTGCTAGTTGGGCCCCAGGGACCCTCAGGATTCACGGGGACTTAATCCTGCAACTTAAAAAGCGCCACGGGGCGCGTTTGCACACATGTCACCTCAGGACCCCCTCCCTTCACCACTGTGCAAACGCGCCCTGTAGCGCGTTTTAAGAGGTAGTTTTAATCCCCTGCCCTATTATGTATTAGGGACTTGCAGAGGAGGTCATGCTAATCACAGGGGTACACCAACGCATAGTGTTCCCTAGTGTATGTAGGTGTTTTCACTGTATTCTAAGTGTCTTTTAGCATAGCACTGGCTCTGGTTAGTCAGAGTCAGTTACCACCAGTACCCGTCTGAAAAAGTTGTGGGCACAGGATGATTTTGCAACAAGGCCTCTTTCTGCTCCTCTGTTGGTTCTTTCTGCACATCTTTTGCTTCTTTCTGTGCGTTTTTTCTTCTTTCTTCACATGTCCTACCTCTGTAGGCATAGTTAGAAACTAGCATTTAAAAAACCTTTGAAATTCACTTAAAAAATCATAGGTTTCAGGCACGTTATAGTTAGAAATTAGCATTTAAAAACCTTTGAAATTCACTGAAAAAACCATAGGTTTCAGACACGTTATAGTTAGAAATTAGCATTTAAAAAACCTTTGAAATTCACTGAAAAAACCATAGGTTTTAGGGACAGTTATAGAGTTGGACATTTCACTCGTACAAAACCATAGAAATTCCCCCGTTATAGTTAGTTCAGCTAACTATAACTCGCGCCCCCGCAATGCACTGCTGATGACGTCACATTACATCACTCATGACATGGTCAGTGACATCACTGATGACATCACTGATGACATCTCAAATGACATCACTGATGACATCATCCATGTGATAATTTCATGCATCTTCTCACACCCTAATATAACTTTTGATACACCCACTCTAAATTACAGACTGCCATTCTCAAAACCATAGACACTCCAACACCAAAAACTACATACCCACTCACTGATTCTTAGGTCTACACAC
The DNA here is from genome assembly GCA_963921515.1 of Calotriton arnoldi. Classification (NCBI taxonomy): domain Eukaryota; kingdom Metazoa; phylum Chordata; class Amphibia; order Caudata; family Salamandridae; genus Calotriton; species Calotriton arnoldi. The sequence continues at coordinate 15,108 of CAWUFW010027818.1, forward strand.
ACATCCATTCACTCACCCGTACAGTCACTCATACTTACAGTCACTCAGTACAGGACTATCATATGCACTCATACACCTATATAAACACTCACACACCGCCACTCATCCATAGAGGTACTCACACACCTAGTCAGTCATGCAAAAAATTAATCACACACCCATTTACTCACCTATACAGTTATACACACACCAGCTCACTTACTCATACAAATACTAGCACATTCTTACGCTCTTATACAATAACTGATACAAGCACACACGCATCCATACAGCCACTCTCACTATCACATACTCTCACTTATAGCCATTTAAATACTCTAACACACATATATACTGCCTTTTACATATGTAGTTACTCGCACATGTACCACTGAGATATACATTCACTCACTAACACACCCATACACACACTCACCCACCCAAGCAGTCCATCACAGATGCACTCTTGAAATCATGCACCCAGTGAATCACCCACTCACACATCTATGCACAGAGTCACACACACCCCACCCACACAAACACTCAGGCAGCCATACAGATACTCAGAGAACCAATCAATAACCCATATAGACACTCATGTAGCTATTCACAAATCCATGCATCCACTTACACACCAACAAACAGACGGATACAGACATTCACACAGTTTAGTCACTAACCCATGTATTCAGTAAGATACGTTTAATCACTCACTTGTAGAGTCAGTCACTCACATACTAAATCATCAATTCAGACACTTATACACCCACTCATTCTTCAATACGCCTTTCCCTATATATATTAAACATATTTAAACTTTACAGAAACACACAGTCCCTGGATGATGTCATCAGTGATGTCATCAGTGATGTCATTTGAGATGTCATCAGTGATGTCATCAGTGATGTCACTGACCATGTCATGAGTGATGTAATATGTGACGTCATCAGCAGTGCATTGCAGGGGCGCGAGTTATAGTTAGCTGAACTAACTATAACGGGGGAATTTCTATGGTTTTGTACGAGTGAAATGTCCAACTAACTATAACTGTCCCTAAAACCTATGGTTTTTTCAGTGAATTTCAAAGGTTTTTAAATGCTAATTTCTAACTATAACGTGTCTGAAACCTATGGTTTTTTCAGTGAATATATATATATATACATATATATATATATATATATATATATATATCCGCACAAAATCCAATGCGTAACTCTTGGATAAAAGTAGAAACCAACACTGGAGCCGTGGCCACAAGTAAAGAGCGTGTTTATTGACAACACTAGGTCCGAAGCGTTTCGGAGTTTCCTCACTCCTTTGTCACAGGCAAGAGTAAGTGAATCGTCAGTTTCATTTAAAGCAACAGTGCTACTAACGTGCAATGAATATAGAAAACATACTAGTGATCATCATCTTGACTAATAAAGTTTCAACAACATTCATCAAATATTTCAACAATTGGAAAATAACGGAAGCATGATGGTAAATAAATGTATAACCGCTAAAATTACTGGTCAAATAAATCGGCTCTAAAAGCTCAATGTTAACGCAAATGCAGTGTAATTCATTTGTCTCATTGTACATAGTGGATTGCTGACACCCAAATATAATTTCATAATAATTGAATAAGATAAGACATGATAATTCACATAGTGCATAAATAACTCAATGTATCCTTCATTAAGGGCATAATAATCCCGCTGAATATCGGAGATCAACTCCTATATCAATACCGCCCAAAGGGCCTATCATCATTTCAACAGTGTGATTACACAAAACTCATCATGTTGCACTTCATATTGAATTAATGAAACAATACATATTGGATAGGTGAAAAAAATCAGATCAATCATTAGGTAAACGCTCACAATTAAGCCCAAGTGGGCATATCATTTTTGTAACCCTTGAATTCAGTCAATGATCGGAGTTATTTAAAACCACGATAACCTCAACAGCAACCCCCATGGGTTCAACGTTATGTTAATGTCCCAAAACAGTCATGCTCAAGTGAGCCTAGATATCACGTTGCATAAATTACGCTGTACAAGACATTTCAAATTCATGCTTCTCATCATTCCCATTCGTCATCTGTAAAAAATCAGACAAAGATGATGATATATTAAAAACAATCAAATATAAAAGTGCATGTATTGTGAGTGTAACTGAACACTAAATCTTTAAGACAGAACAGGAGACCATATAAACATTAAAACTTTAAAAATGAAAACATCATAAGTGTACGGACATCTCTTCATCAAGGTTCAGCCCTTTGGGAGCCAGAGTATTATACCTAATAATCATTTTAGATTCAAGCCTCCTAAGTTCTATAGTCCTATTGCCCCCTCTTGACCTTGATGGAATACAGTCAAGGACACAGAATCTAAGAAGGTTGGAATTTTGATTGTGCAGCTCACTAAAGTGTCGGGCAACTGGATACACTTTGTCATTTTTCTTAATTGCCCTGAGATGTTCTAACACTCTCTTTTTGCCTTTATGAATGGTGCTACCTATATAGAATTTGTTGCAAGGGCACCTTAATGCGTAAACAGCGTACTCAGTGTTACAATTCACATGTTTGTTAATCACAAAGGGAGCCTTATCATTGCAGAGTTTAATGGATTTGCAACTTGTACTAAACTTGCAAGCTTTACATTGGTTACACGTAAAAAACCTTAATGTCCATACGCTTAGTATTGCCCGGCAGCATATTTCTACTCAAACTATCACGTAATGAACGGGGTTTTCTGAATGTGAGGGACGGATATTCACCCACATATTCTCTTAAATCATCATCATTCCTTAAGACCTGCCAAAACTTGTTAAGACTTTTCTTAACCTCCCAGGCTTGATTAGTGTACTTAGTGATGAACCTTATCGGCTCTTTTTTCTCCACTATATTCATGCCAGATTCGGGAAACAATAAATCATCCCTATTGATTTTCTCCACTTTTTCAGTTGCTTCCTTAATCAGATTTTTATTGTATCCCCGTGCCAAGAATCTGTTGGTCATAATCAGTTTTTCGATTTGATAACTCTCTTCTGTACTGCAATTCCTCTTGGCTCTCAATAATTCGCCAAAAGGAATGCTACGAATAAGGTTTCTGGGGTGGCAACTGTTGGCGTGCAGCAAACTGTTTCCTGCCGTAGCCTTTCTGAATAACCTACTGCTGATTTTGTGGTCATTGATCTCAAGTTTAAGATCAAGGAATTCGATGGTGCTTTTGCTAGTTTCGCTGGTAAATTGCAAGTTCAGATCATTCTGATTGAGGACATCCACGAACTCCCGTGCCTGGACCTGAGTGCCATTCCAGACACAGAAGATATCGTCAATGTACCTCAACCAGAGGACGACGTGGTCAGAAAATTGTCTGGTCTTACTGACAACCTGCTCCTCCCACCAGCCGAGGTACAGTCCTGCAAAACTGGGGGCGAAGCAAGTTCCCATCGCCGTCCCCTGGATTTGTCTATACATCTTATTATTAAATAAGAAGAAATTATTTCTCAAACATAACTGGATCATATCCAGGATCATTTCAGTAAAAAACCTACAGGCTTGAATACCCTGTTCTTGGGGAATGCATGTGTACAGACTACTTACGTCCATACTCATTAACAAATAATTGTCATCCCAGCTGATATTATTGATAAATCTTAAAAAATCACTAGTGTCTTTCACAAACGAAGGTAATGATTGGACCAGCGGCTGCAAAAAATGATCCACATACTTAGATGTGTTCTCGAGCACGCTGTCCCGTTGTAGAAATAAAAACCTTCTTAGGGGTTCACTGATACATCTGGTCCTTAAGACCAACAAAGAAGAGATTGGCACAGAAGCTGTAATATCAAAAAAACATGTTTTATTAACCTCAGATGAGGGAGATTGCATCTTACGGTACCCGCAGGCCACTGTAGGAGGCATTCTAATGAGTGCAGAGAACAGGGTCCTTATATATGTATTTGTTACATAGTCAGCATAAAATCAAGGGGAGGTCCTAGCACATACAAGCATGCTTATTGACTAATATGGGTATACAAAATTTGCTTGCTCCACAAAGTGGGAGGGGAGACTAAACTGCTTACATGAGTAAGAATAGCTTGACAGTTCTATACTAGGAGCAGGTGCATTCTACCAGCTAGGCCTCTCTGAGCATGTGCAAGACTCTGGAAGAGGGAGAAAGCACATGGCGAGCACATGGCTAACTAAAATGGCTGCCAAGTACAAAATGGCTTTCAGCTCATGCTAACAGCGATTCCTGCAATCTTTAACACCGTGATGACACTATGGGTCTCCCTGGTGGCTTCATGGCATTTCATGGCATTTTTATGAATTTTGGGGAGAAGATAAAGCACTGGAATTTTAGGGTTCTTACACTCCAGAAAAGCAAATTCATCTTTATTCAACAAACCACTGTCCCTCCACCCCATAAGTTTAATGGACACATCTTTCACGGCCTTATCATACTCTCCTTTAGAGGAAATACAGTATCTATTATTATCGGACAATTGATTATTGCCTTCTTCAAGATACATGTGCAGAGGCCAAATTACGACGTTACCGCCTTTATCTGATTTCTTAATGACTACGTTGGTGTTAGTCTCTAATTCTTTCAGTGCAACTCTATGAGATTTTTTCAAATTGGATCTCACATAAGATTTATGTCTTTCGAGTTTAGATAGCTCATTCATCATACCCTTCTCAAAACAATTGATAGCGTCGTTGCTGATCTGAGGTATAAAAACCGATTTGGGTTTAAAACCTGTGTCAGATCCCTTTTCTAAATCAATGTTAATATCCACAAGATTAACATACAGGTCATCACTACATCCCTCAACCCCAGCCAACTCGTGAACCAAATGCAATGTTTCAATATCATCTATGGTAAGGGCTGATGGGTTGCTGGGAACTGATCTCAGTTTATTGGATTTGTTAATAGCAAACCATTTCTTAAGTTTCAGTTTCCTGACAAAACTAAATAAATCAATACGAGTTTCAGTGTAATCAAACTCAGACGTAGGGCAGAATGATAATCCTAGAGATAAAACTTCCAGTTGGTCTTTAGTCAATACATAATCAGAAAGATTTACCACTGTCATGTTGGCCATTATTTCTTCACAAATCTGCCCCTCGAACGTGTTCCCACAGGGCTGTCTATTGGGTTGTTGCTTGTGAATTTTGGTCTGTTTCCTCCTCTTCCGCCTCGACCACGACCTCTTCCCGGACTTTCGCTGTGTACCTGTATATTCTTTCTTTCTTTGGCCATCAGCGTGAACTCCTTTAAAATGCGGGCTTTTGATGCCGTGGGTTCTTTGATTAACGAGCCTTCATTTTCACTGTTGTCACTGTCAAGTGTCTCCACCGTGTTTCCTGCCGTTTCACTAAGTCCTGTAGGGGTAGAGCCCCCTACTGTAGATGGTTGTCTTTACTAGACTCTCCATGTTCCTTGGCCTCTTTTTCTTTTCGTAATATATCTAACTTTTTACCAAATGTCAAAATTTGGCCTTTATTATAGTCTACCTCATCACGATGAAATTTGCTCAATTTCTTGGCTTTAATGTCTTCCTCGATTTTTTCCAATTTTTTATCCATTTTTGCCATTTCTGATTCAAACTCCTCTTTAGTGTATAATTCCTTTAATTTATTAATGATTTCCTCACTTTCATCTGTCAATTTAAGGCTTTCCTTTTCAGCGTGTTTGATTAAGATTTTAAGCATGTTAAGTGAGCAGGCATGATTATTGGTCATCCACTCCTCTATCATATCTGGATCAGGCTTCTGTAGTGTGGGAGTAATAAAAATTCTGAGCCCGCGTGGTATCCTATCACATTCCACATATTGTTGCAAGGCTGTTGCCTCCCACCACTTTGATTGTTCTTTTTTTAAAGTTTTCCAAAGATTATCCCACAGTTTCTTTTTGTCCGTAAACGTGTTAACACTATGTTGTTGTACAGTATTATCGCCCAGTGGCTCTGATGTTCTCGTAAACAGCTTGGTAGCTGCATCCCGTCTCCTGCTGTCTCTAGTAGTTGTCATCGTTTGTGTGCCTGCTCAATCAGAACAGGAACTCACAGCAAAGCCTCACTGTGACACGAAATTGATACCTCAGTTGGGAAACAGATAAATAGCAACTGTTCCCACTCTCTCCGTATCGCTCCCCTTCACATATACCAAGACCTCAGGCAAGCTCTCACACGTCCCGGCTTACCCGTTCCGAGCCGAAGTATGGATCGGAAGCGCCGTCCTCCGACCGCCCCTCCTTCTCCTTCCTCGAAGTGAAACAGGCAGTCCACGACCCGGAGACTTCCACACGTCACGGCTTGGCAATAGGGGGCGGGCAAGGGTTTTAAAGTTGCATCCACAGTTTCGTTTGGCTAAACCCAAGCCACTTCTACGGCGGGCACACGGCAGGGGTAGCCACCCCCATAAATCCGCACAAAATCCAATGCGTAACTCTTGGATAAAAGTAGAAACCAACACTGGAGCCGTGGCCACAAGTAAAGAGCGTGTTTATTGACAACACTAGGTCCGACGCGTTTCGGAGTTTCCTCACTCCTTTGTCACGGGCAAGAGTAAGTGAATCGTCAGTTTCATTTAAAGCAACAGTGCTACTAACGTGCAATGAATATAGAAAACATACTAGTGATCATCATCTTGACTAATAAAGTTTCAACAACATTCATCAAATATTTAAACAATTGGAAAATAACGGAAGCATGATGGTAAATAAATGTATAACCGCTAAAATTACTGGTCAAATAAATCGGCTCTAAAAGCTCAATGTTAACGCAAATGCAGTGTAATTCATTTGTCTCATTGTACATAGTGGATTGCTGACACCCAAATATAATTTCATAATAATTGAATAAGATAAGACATGATAATTCACATAGTGCATAAATAACTCAATGTATCCTTCATTAAGGGCATAATAACCCCATGAAGCCACCAGGGAGACCCATAGTGTCATCACGGGACAGCGTGCTCGAGAACACATCTAAGTATGTGGATCATTTTTTGCAGCCGCTGGTCCAATCATTACCTTCGTTTGTGAAAGACACTAGTGATTTTTTAAGATTTATCAATAATATCAGCTGGGATGACAATTATTTGTTAATGAGTATGGACGTAAGTAGTCTGTACACATGCATTCCCCAAGAACAGGGTATTCAAGCCTGTAGGTTTTTTACTGAAATGATCCTGGATATGATCCAGTTATGTTTGAGAAATAATTTCTTCTTATTTAATAATAAGATGTATAGACAAATCCAGGGGTCGGCGATGGGAACTTGCTTCGCCCCCAGTTTTGCAGGACTGTACCTCGGCTGGTGGGAGGAGCAGGTTGTCCGTAAGACCAGACAATTTTCTGACCACGTCGTCCTCTGGTTGAGGTACATTGACGATATCTTCTGTGTCTGGAATGGCACTCAGGTCCAGGCATGGGAGTTCGTGGATGTCCTCAATCAGAATGATCTGAACTTGCAATTTACCAGCGAAACTAGCAAAAGCACCATCGAATTCCTTGATCTTAAACTTGAGATCAATGACCACAAAATCAGCAGTAGGTTATTCAGAAAGGCTACGGCAGGAAACAGTTTGCTGCACGCCAACAGTTGCCACCCCAGAAACCTTATTCGTAGCATTCCTTTTGGCGAATTATTGAGAGCCAAGAGGAATTGCAGTACAGAAGAGAGTTATCAAACCGAAAAACTGATTATGACCAACAGATTCTTGGCACGGGGATACAATAAAAATCTGATTAAGGAAGCAACTGAAAAAGTGGAGAAAATCAATAGGGATGATTTATTGTTTCCCGAATCTGGCATGAATATAGTGGAGAAAAAAGAGCCGATAAGGTTCATCACTAAGTACACTAATCAAGCCTGGGAGGTTAAGAAAATTCTTAACAAGTTTTGGCAGGTCTTAAGGAATGATGATGATTTAAGAGAATATGTGGGTGAATATCCGTCCCTCACATTCAGAAAACCCCGTTCATTACGTGATAGTTTGAGTACAAATATGCTGCCGTGCAATACTAAGCATATGGACATTAAGGGGTTTTTTACGTGTAACCAATGTAAAGCTTGCAAGTTTAGTACAAGTTGCAAATCCATTAAACTCTGCAATGATAAGGCTCCCTTTGTGATTAACAAACATGTGAATTGTAACACTGAGTACGCTGTTTACGCATTAAGGTGCCCTTGCAACAAATTCTATATAGGTAGCACCATTCATAAAGGCAAAAAGAGAGTGTTAGAACATCTCAGGGCAATTAAGAAAAATGACAAAGTGTATCCAGTTGCCCGACACTTTAGTGAGCTGCACAATCAAAATTCCAACCTTCTTAGATTCTGTGTCCTTGACTGTATTCCATCAAGGTCAAGAGGGGGCAATAGGACTATAGAACTTAGGAGGCTTGAATCTAAAATGATTATTAGGTATAATACTCTGGCTCCCAAAGGGCTGAACCTTGATGAAGAGATGTCCGTACACTTATGATGTTTTCATTTTTAAAGTTTTAATGTTTATATGGTCTCCTGTTCTGTCTTAAAGATTTAGTGTTCAGTTACACTCACAATACATGCACTTTTATATTTGATTGTTTTTAATATATCATCATCTTTGTCTGATTTTTTACAGATGACGAATGGGAATGATGAGAAGCATGAATTTGAAATGTCTTGTACAGCGTAATTTATGCAACGTGATATCTAGGCTCACTTGAGCATGACTGTTTTGGGACATTAACATAACGTTGAACCCATGGGGGTTGCTGTTGAGGTTATCGTGGTTTTAAATAACTCCGATCATTGACTGAATTCAAGGGTTACAAAAATGATATGCCCATTTGGGCTTAATTGTGAGCGTTTACCTAATGATTGATCTGATTTTTTTCACCTATCCAATATGTATTGTTTCATTAATTCAATATGAAGTGCAACATGATGAGTTTTGTGTAATCACACTGTTGAAATGATGATAGGCCCTTTGGGCGGTATTGATATAGGAGTTGATCTCCGATATTCAGCGGGATCATTATGCCCTTAATGAAGGATACATTGAGTTATTTATGCACTATGTGAATTATCATGTCTTATCTTATTCAATTATTATGAAATTATATTTGGGTGTCAGCAATCCACTATGTACAATGAGACAAATGAATTACACTGCATTTGCGTTAACATTGAGCTTTTAGAGCCGATTTATTTGACCAGTAATTTTAGCGGTTATACATTTATTTACCATCATGCTTCCGTTATTTTCCAATTGTTTAAATATTTGATGAATGTTGTTGAAACTTTATTAGTCAAGATGATGATCACTAGTATGTTTTCTATATTCATTGCACGTTAGTAGCACTGTTGCTTTAAATGAAACTGACGATTCACTTACTCTTGCCCGTGACAAAGGAGTGAGGAAACTCCGAAACGCGTCGGACCTAGTGTTGTCAATAAACACGCTCTTTACTTGTGGCCACGGCTCCAGTGTTGGTTTCTACTTTTATCCAAGAGTTACGCATTGGATTTTGTGCGGATTTATGGGGGTGGCTACCCCTGCCGTGTGCCCGCCGTAGAAGTGGCTTGGGTTTAGCCAAACGAAACTGTGGATATATATATATATATATATATATATATATGTGTGTGTGTGTGTATATATATATGTATATATGTGTGTATATATATATATATATATATATATATCTGTATA
>CAWUFW010027819.1:0-24791 GCA_963921515.1 Calotriton arnoldi
TGTTCATGGCGTGTGCCCTTGCTTTGGCGTAATTTCCACCTGGGAGTGCATCCCACCTAGAGGCAACTCTTTTTGTATTTTGTACAGCGGCCTGCCTGGTCGCGGGATTGCAGCACCGCGAAACACTTGCAGGTCCGCGGCTGCTTTATTGGGGCAGCTAACTGTGGAACAGGAGGTACCTATTATATGCAGGGGTGCCGGCGCAAACATCGGCAATCCTTTAAAGACATTTTTGAATGTGAGTGCCGGCGGCGACCCACTTGGGTTTTACTGAACCACCAGTCCCAGGAAGCATTGCTTCAGGTGGTTCACCTGAGCATAATTATTACAGGGATTTACTGGTGGTTGCCGCATGCCGGCACGTCACATGGTCTGCCACTGAAGAGGGCGTTGGCCCGAAACGCGTCTGGCAGGTAACCAGAAAAGGACTTTGTTCATGGTGTGCGCCCTTGCTTTGGTTAATTTCCACCTGGGAGTGCATCCCACCTAGAGGCAACTCTTTTTGTATTTTGTACGGCGGCCTGCCTGTTTGCGGGATTGCACCACCGCAAAACACTTGCGGGTCCGCGGCTGCTTTATTGGGGCAGCTAACTGTGGAACAGGAGATGCCTGTTATATGCAGGGGTGCCGGCACGAACATCGGCAATCCTTTAAAAACATTTTTGAATGTGAGTGCTGGCGGCGACACACTTGGGTTTTACTGAACCACCAGTCCCAGGAAGCATTGCTTCAGGTGGTTCACCTGAGCATAATTATTACGGGGATTTACTGGTGGTTGCCGCATGCCGGCATGTCACATTGTCTGCCACTGAAGAGGGCGTTGGCCCGAAACGCGTCTGGCAGGTAACCAGAAAAGGACTTTGTTCATGGCGTGTGCCCTTGCTTTGGCGTAATTTCCACCTGGGAGTGCATCCCACCTAGAGGCAACTCTTTTTGTATATTATATATATATATATATTCACTGAAAAACCATAGGTTTCAGGGGTGTTATAGTTAGTTGGACATTTCACTCGTACAAAACCATAGAAATTCCCCCGTTATAGTTAGTTCAGCTAACTATAACTCGCGCGCTCCGTAATGCACTGCTGATGACGTCACATATTACATCACTCATGACATGGTCAGTGACATCCCTCATGACATCACTGATGACATCTCAAATGACATCACTGATGACATCACTGATGACATCATCCTTGTGATAGAGTGGTAGACCTCCTCTCACCCTAATATAACCTTTGATCCACACACTCAAAAATACAAACTAACATTTTCAAAACAATGGACATACCAATACCAGTTACAACACACCTATTAAGTAATTCCCAGATCTACACACACATCCACTCATTCACCAACAGTCCCTATACAGTCACCCATACATGTACTCACTCATCATATGTACTCATACACCTATACATCCTGTTACACACCGCCACTCATCCATAGAGTTACTCACACATATAGTCACACATGCAAACAAAGTATCAAACATCCATTTACTTGCATATACAGTTATACACACACTACCACACTTACTTCCACAGAAACTTACACATACTTACTCTCTTAAACAATCACTTATAGAAACACCTACTTATTTGTACAGGAACTCTTCCAATCTCTCACTCTCACATATACTCACTTATATACACCAATACTCACATATACTAGTTTAAAACATATGTAGTTACTCATAAAGACACTATTGAGACAGTCATTCACTAACACACCCATACACATACTCATCCACCTATACAGTCCTGCACACATGCTGTCTTCAACACATACAAACAGTGAGTCACTCATTCATGCATCTATGCACTAAGTAATACCCCCACTGAACCATATAGACACTCAGACACTCATACTGATACTCAAAAACCAACTAATAACCCATATAGACACTCATGTAGCTACTCACCAACCCATGCAGCCACTTATACACAAAGTGAGAGACTGATACAGATATTTTCATATTTAAACATTACTCACTAACCCATGTATTCACTAAGATACACTTAGTCAGTTATACAATCAATTTTACAAAAAAAATCATCCATTTAGACACTTATATACCCATGTATTCTTCCATCGACCTTGAGATATACATATATAAAACATATTTAATTTTCAGAAAAACACACATTCACTGGATGATGTCATCAGTGATGTCATCAGTGATGTCATGAGTGATGTCACTGACCATGTCATGAGTGATGTAATATGTGATGTCATCAGCAGTGCATTGCGGGCGCGCGAGTTATAGTTAGCTGAACTAACTATAACGGGGGAATTTCTATGGTTTTGTACGAGTGAAATGTCCAACTAACTATAACGCCCCTGAAACCTATGGTTTTTTCAGTGAATTTCTAATGTTTTTTAAATGCTAATTTCTAACTATAACGTGCCTGAAACCTATGGTTTTTTCAGTGAATTTCTAAGGTTTTTAAATGCTAATTTCTAACTATAACATGCCTGAAACCTATGGTTTTTTCAGTGAATATATATATATTTATTATACTATGTATACATGTGAAAATGTCTCGGTCCCCTGTTTGCCTCGGTGGCACGGAAAAAATGGGTGGAACTGACGTCAGCACGCCGACGAGGTCCTCTTATGGCTCTGATGACATCATACGGTGTCGCGAGCGGAGCCGTGCTATTATGACGTCCTCGTTGACGTGGGAGAGCTAGGAAAGAATTTCCGTGAAATGCTGGTGCAGTGGATATTCACCTAAGTGTTCAGGCTAGTCCTTTGGGAGCAAATGTTTATGTTGCCACTCCAGAAACCGAAACCAGTGATCTGAGGGCAGAGGCCCTGCACATGGCACACAAGGTGGGGTGCCCAGTCATGTGCACCGGCGGGGCAGCAAAGTGACAAGCACCACAACGCACAAAAAAGGTAACGAGGGCACTGAATAACACAGGATCTTCTCTTTGTATCTGGCAGGAACAACGAAGTTAAAATGCCCTAGTACCAAAATGTAGAATTAGTGCTACAACGGTCTTCAAGAGGACCTACGATGCCGCTTCTGCCTCCCGTACCCTGGAGGCTGCACATGGGTCACGCGGTACGGTCATACTGCGGTGGGACGCACACTCGTTGACCTCTCATGGCACTGCTCCACACTTCAGGGAGGACGCTTTCCATTAGCTATGTTTTCTGATGACATGTCGCGCCGGCCCCGTCCAACAACAGAACTCCTTTAGATCCAAACAGACTCTTCCACTCTCTCACCGGAAGTGAAACCAGGCCACGCGGACACTTTCACAATACAACAGCTGGGAATGCACTTTTCGGTAAAAAAACACATTCCTTCCTCCTAATTAATCAAATAAACGTCTCACTGAAGAACAGGGGCCAGCTTCGATCGGTAAACAGCCGTTACAATGACTTTTTTACTTTGCGATACCATTACAACGCATGCATTTTTTAGAATGCATGGTCATTTACCACGCATGCCTTTGCAACTAATTTTGTTGTAAAGATATGTATGGTAAATGACAATGCGTTCTAAAAAACATGTAGACGATCCATGTCGTTGTAAGGAAACAGAGGCTGTTCCGTTTCCTCACAACGACGTGCACCGCCCCTCAGAGACGACGTGAAGCAGGAACCACGAGGAGAGAGGAACCATGAGGAGTGAGAGGTAAGGGGGATTGGGCATGGGGTGGGGTTTCTTTTCTAGGGTTTAGGGTAGTGCATTGGTGTTTGGGTGGTATAGGGGGTCATGCTGGGGGTAGTGTTTTAGGGTTTAGGGTAGTGCAGTGGTGTTTGGGTAGTGTAGGGGTCATGCTGGGGGTAGTGTTTTAGGGTTTAGGGTAGTGCAGTAGTGTAGGGGGTCATGCTGGGGGTAGTGTTTTAGGGTTTAGGGTAGTGCAGTGGTGTATGGGTAGTGTAGGGGGTCGTGCTGGGGTAGTGTTTTAGGGTTTAGGGTAGTGCAGTGGTGTTTGAGTAGTGTAGGGAGTCATGCTGGTGGTAGTGTTTAAGGGTTTAGGGTAGTGCAGTGGTGTTTGTGTAGTGTAGGGGGTCATGCTGGGGGTAGTGTTTTATGGTTTAGGGTAGTGCAGTGGTGTTTGGGTAGTGTAGGGGGTCGTGCTGGGGGTAGATTTAGGGTTTAGGGTAGTGCAGTGGTGTTTGGGTAGTGTAGGGAGTCTTGCTGGGGGTAGTGTTTTAGCGTTTAGGGTAGTGCAGTGGTGTTTGTGTAGTGTAGGGGGTTGTGCTGGGGGTAGTGTTTTAGGGTTTATGTTAGTGCAGTGGTGTTTGGGTAGTGTAGGGGGTAGTGCTGGGGTAGTGTTTTAGGGTTTAGGGTAGTGCAGTGGTGTTTGTGTAGTATAGGGGGTAGTGCTGGGGGTAGTGTTTTAGGGTTTAGGGTATGGCAGTGGTGTTTGGGTAGTGTAGGGGGTCGTGCTGGGGGTAGATTTAGGGTTTAGGGTAGTGCAGTGGTGTTTGTGTTGTGAGGGGGTCGTGCTGGGGGTAGTGTTTTAGGGTTTAGAGTAATGCAGTGTTGTTTGTATAGTGTAGGGGGGTTTAGGGTAGTGCAGTGGTGTTTGTGTAGTGTAGGGAGTCATGCTGGGGGTAGTGTTTTAGGGTTTAGGGTAGTACAGCGGAGTTTGTGTAGTGTAGGGGGTAGTGTTTTAGGGTTTAGGGTAGTGCAGTGGTGTTTGTGTAGTGTAGGGGGTCATGCTGTGGGTAGTGTTTTAGGGTTTAGGGTAGTGCAGTCGTGTTTGTGTAGTGTAGGGGGTCGTGTTTTAGGGTATAGGGTAGTGCAGTGGTGTTTGGGTAGTGTAGGGGGTCATGCTGGGGTTAGTGGTTTAGGGGAGTGCAGTGGTGTTTGGGTAGTGTAGGGGGTCGTGCTGGGGGTAGTGTTTTAGGGTTTAGGGTAGTGCAGTGGTGTTTGTGTAGTGTGGGAGGTCATGCTGGGGGTAGATTTAGGGTTTAGTGTAGTGCAGTGGTGTTTGGGTAGTGTAGGGAGTTGTGCTGGGGGTAGTGTTTTAGGGTTTAGGGTAGTCCAGTGGTGTTTGTGTAGTGTAGGGAGTCGTGCTTGGGGTAGTGTTTTAGGGTTTAGGGTAGTGCCGTGGTGTTTGTGTAGTGTAGGGGGTCATGCTGGGAGTAGTGTTTTAGGGTTTAGGGTAGTGCAGTGGTGTTTGGGTAGTGTAGGTGGTAGTGCTGGGGTAGTGTTTTGGGTTTACGGTAGTGCAGTGGTGTTTGTGTAGTGTAGGGGTTCATGCTGGGGGTAGTGTTTTAGGGTTTAGGGTATGGCAGTGGTGTTTGGGTAGTGTAGGGGGTCGTGCTGGGGGTAGTGTTTTAGGGTTTAGGGTAGTGCCGTGGTGTTTGTGTAGTGTAGGGGGTCATACTGGGGGTAGTGTTTTAGGGTTTAGGGTAGTGCAGTGGTGTTTGGATAGTGTAGGGGGTCATACTGGGGGTAGTGTTTTAGGATTTACGGTAGTGCAGTGATGTTTGTGTAGTGTAGGGGTTCATGTTGGGGTAGTGTTTTAGGGTTTAGGGTATGGCAGTGGTGTTTGGGTAGTGTAGGGGGTCGTGCTGGGGGTAGATTTAGGGTTTAGGGTAGTGCAGTGGTGTTTGTGTTGTGAGGGGGTCGTGCTGGGGGTAGTGTTTTAGGGTTTAGAGTAATGCAGTGGTGTTTGTATAGTGTAGGGGGTTTAGGGTTGTGCAGTGGTGTATGTGTAGTGTAGGGGGTCATGCTGGGGGTAGTGTTTTAGGGTTTAGGGTAGTGCAGCGGTGTTTGTGTAGTGTAGGGAGTAGTGGTTTAGGGTTTAGGGTAGTGCAGTGGTGTTTGTGTAGTGTAGGGGGTCGTGCTGTGGGTAGTGTTTTAGGGTTTAGGGTAGTGCAGTCGTGTTTGTGTAGTGTAGGGGGTGTTGTTTTAGGGTATAGGGTAGTGCAGTGGTGTTTGGGTAGTGTAGGGGGTCATGCTGGGGTTAGTGGTTTAGGGTAGTGCAGTGGTGTTTGGGTGGTGTAGGGGGTTGTGCTGGGGTTAGAGTTTTAGGGTTTAGTGTAGTGCAGTGGTGTTTGGGTAGTATAGGGAGTTGTGCTGGGGGTAGTGTTTTAGGGTTTAGGGTAGTCCAGTGGTGTTTGTGTAGTGTAGGGAGTCGTGCTGGGGGTAGTGTTTTAGGGTTTAGGGTAGTGCAGTGGTGTTTGCGTAGTGTAGGGGGTCGTGCTGGGAGTAGTGTTTTAGGGTTTAGGGTAGTGCAGTGGTGTTTGGGTAGTGTAGGGGTCGTGCTGGGAGTAGTGTTTTAGGGTTTAGGGTAGTGCAGTGGTGTTTGGGTAGTGTAGGGGTAGTGCTGGGGTAGTGTTTTGGGTTTACGGTAGTGCAGTGGTGTTTGTGTAGTGTAGGGGGTCGTGCTGGGGGTAGTGTTTTAGGGTTTAGGGTAGTGCAGTGGTGTTTGTGTAGTGTAGGGGGTAGTGTTTTAGGGTTTAGGGAAGTCCAGTGGTGTTTGTGTACTGTAGGGGGTCATGCTGGGTTCTAGTGTTTTAGGGTTTAGGGTAGTGCAGTGGTGTTTGTGTAGTATAGGGGGTCGTGTTTTAGGGTTTATGGTCATGCAGTGGTGTTTGGGTAGTGTAGGGGGTCGTGCTGGGGGTAGTGTTTTTGGGTTTAGGGTAGTGCAGTTGTGTTTGGGTAGTGAAGGGGGTCGTGCTGGGGGTAGTGTTTTTGGGTTTAGGTTAGTGCAGTTGTGTTTAGGTAGTGAAGGGGGTCATGCTGGGGATAGTGTTTTAGGGTTTAGGGTAGTGCAGTGGTATTTGTGTAGTGTAGGGGGTCGTGCTGGGGGTAGTGTTTTAGGGTTTAAGGCAGTGCAGTGGTGTTTGTGTAGTGAAGGGGTCGTGCTGGGGGTAGTGTTTTAGGGTTTAGGGTAGTGCAGTGGTGTTTGTGTAGTGTAGGGGTTGTGCTGTGGGTAGATTTAGGGTTTAGGGTAGTGCAGTGGTGTTTGGGTAGTGTAGGGAGTCGTGCTGGTGGTAGTGTTTTAGGGTTTAGGGTAGTGCAGTTATGTTTGGGTAGTGTAGGGTGTCGTGTTGGGGGTAGTGTTTTAGGGTTTAGGGTAGTGCAGTGGTGTTTGGGTAGTGTAGGGGGTAGTGTTTTAGGGTTTAGGGTAGTGCGCCCAACCAGCCACAATATCCGTGGACAAAGGGGATCCTGACTCTTTGGAACACTCCGTCAATTGAATAATTTGGGTCAAGGGCCCTACCACGTCCAAGACCTATCAATTCCTTTCTTGGGATCCCTCATATACTTGGAGGAAAAGGTGCATAGTTTCTCATCAAATTCAGGCGTGTGTGCCACCTTCCCCTTCAGTGAGGGCCTGGGGCATTCTCCCCTCATCCTATTCCTGACCTCCCTTTCAAGGGGTTGATGGATTTTCCCCACCACATACTCTGCCACTTTGGCGTCAGGTGTCCACTCCGCCGACCTACGATGGTAAATTTGGGTAGGCTCGAACATGTCCGAGTGGACCCCGTCCCCAACCGGGGACTGAAAGGAGTGGGACTCTGGACGCCAGGGACGCCCCGAGTACTTATCCTCATCGGAGGAGAAATCGTCCTCCGATACACCCTCTCCCACTAAGGGAAACCCGCCGTCGGGGTCTACAATAGTGGTGACAGTGTCGCAATTTTCTCCGGGCTGCTCCTCCTCCCGGCAGGGTGCATGTTTTAGCATTCGCACACTCTTGAGGAAGGTATCCGTAAGTTTATCAAATCCTTCCAAGTGCCCCGCGTTATGCTTAACGGCCCTTTTATTCCCCATCTGGGAGCTACTGGGACCCGCCACCACCAGATCTGGGTCACTGAACACCCCAGGGATGCTTTTCGCCAGCTTATCAACCTGATCCCTAAGAGGAGCCAGCGCCCTAGAAATAGCTAGAGAGAGGGCTTGGTCCACTGCTGGAGGGAGAAGTTGGGGGCCATTCCTCCTCCACTTCCTGGTAGGAGGAGTAAAAATGGTCTTCTGGAGAAGAAATGATAGCAGAGAGTGTGAGCACAGAACAATTGCCCTTAAAATCCTTAAGGCAGCCCCTCGCCGGTGCTCCAACATCTGGGCTTTCCCCGAAGCTGTTATAAGAATAGACTGAGGCGCAATACCAATTACCAAAGAAAAGGAGGGACCCCTATAAGCGAATGAGGGTGGGTAAAACAGGGGATCAGGTAAACAGCACAAGACAAAAGAATACCCACCCATTCAAAGGATAAATTATGAAGGCCCACAAAGGAGTCCTGTAATTATACTTAAACAACCAAGGCTCAAGTGCATATATTGTAAAGAACCAGTAAATACAATTGATAATTATTTCTTTTTATTAACAAGATATCAAAAAATATATATATTTTATATCATAGCACAGTGATACATACAAATAAAATACAATAAAAAGAGAACCCCACAACAAACCATCATGCATACACACACACTAAAAAATTCAAATGAGCTCTATACATCCATCAAACATTCATACACATAGCATATATAAAGATGTTTAAAAAGCCAAGAGGAAAACTGATGTTTTAATAAATTGGTCCAAATGTGGAATTAGAAACCACTTCCAGGTTTGAAGGGAGAAGTTGGGGGGCCATTCCTCCTCCACTTCCTGGTAGGAGGAGTAAAAATGGTCTTCTGGAGAAGACATGATAGCAGAGGGTGTGAGCACAGAACAATTGCCCTTAAAATCCTTAAGGCAGCCCCCTCGCCGGTGCTCCAACAGCTGGGCTTTCCCCGAAGCTGTTATAAGAATAGACTGAGGCGCAATACCAATTACCACCACCAGGTGGCGCTGGTCACTAACGTGGCTGTGTGGGGAAATCACCGCGTAGCGGTGTCAAAATTAGGCGAGGGTTGGTCAGGAATCAAGCGGACCCTAAAGGAGTGACCGGATTCCCAAACGCGCGTAAAGACAAGCGGGAGCGCTCGACGGAGCTGCCTCGCTCGGACCAGACGCGCCTGACAGGATCTCACCGCGCGCAGAGCACACAGCGGGAGAAACTGCGAGGGGGAGAACGCGCTCGGGCAAGAGCCTGCTGCGCAGGGAATATGAAAAAATACCAAGGCAATAATGCTAATAACGTGCACAAGAAACCGCTATACAAACAGCAACAACGTCAGATTAAGCCAAGAATGTAAGGAATGCACTTAACTGACGAGCAGTGAAGAAAGAGGAAGCAGAAGGGACGTCACGATATTATATACGATGGACTGTGATATGATTGGACTATAGTTGCCTTAGAGACTACCCCCTAATGGTTCATGGGTTGTGTAGTCTTTTGTTTAATGATTGTTGTGTTACGTTTTCTTTGAACTGCTATGCAAATAAAGTGAGGAAAGATATGCATAATCCTCGCCTCCGTCCTGCCATAGAATTCATTAAACTTTATTTGATCTGATTTAGAAACATAGATCATAAAAGTGTACATAAAAACAGTAAATCCTCTTTCCTAATACAATACAGTGAGAATTAATTAAAACCAGTAGGTAAAAACGGGTGTTACAAAGCCCGGTTCAGAGCAACTTCAGGTTAAAAGAATCGTAAAGTTCAATGTTTTGCAAGATCAATCTCATGTACTTCATGCAAAATACGCAATAAGGGGTCCAAGTAAGATGTAACGCTCCAATACCTGACCAGTTTGCACTATATAAAACTGCAGAAAAACTAAAAATAAAAAGTGTTTTGCACACTTCTGTCATTGGGCTATATGTGGGCTACATCTGGGTGATATTTGTGCTACATTTGGGCTCTTTTTTCTCTGGTGGCCATCTTGGGAGACTTATTTGTCATGAAGTTTCCTAATTTCGTCATTTACTGCAGTCTCCTCAGAAGGAAATGCTTTCAGTTTTTTACTTTGATTCCATCAAGAAGGCATTCAGATGTGTCACACATTTGCCATAAATTCAGAATGTTAGCACTCTAGTTGTTCATTAGATCACTGTAGTAAAGCTACTGCTCACCAGGGAGTTAACTGGAAGTCTACTGCTGGTATTGAAAGTGATTGTTTCAGTCTGCATGTCAGAATTTTCTAATGAAATAGAAGAGGATTTGAGATCTCACTTAAAACATGCCCTAAATGTTCTTTCTGCAGCACTAACCATAATTTCTATGACAAAATGAACCCCTCATTTTGTTCCTTTTTAAATTAAATGTTTTAAGTGTTACCAGTTTATTCCAATCAAGATGGCTTCAGGTGTGCCATACTTTTGTCATAACTAAGACTGTTAGCGCTCTAGTTGTTCTTTAGAACACTCTGGGAAGCTGCAGTAGAACACAAAGGCATCAACTGACAGGCTGCTCCTGTTGAAATATAACAGGAAGATATTTGAGATCACACTTGAAACATGTCCTAATTTTTCTTTCTACAGCACTAACCATAATTTCTATGACAAAATGAACCCCCTCATTTTGTTCCTTTTTAAATTAAATGTTTTAAGTGTTACCAGTTTATTCCAATCAAGATGGCTTCAGGTGTGCCATACTTTTGTCATAAGTAAGACTGTTAGCGCTCTAGTTGTTCTTTAGAACACTCTGGGAAGCTGCAGTAGAACACAAAGGCATCAACTGACAGGCTGCTCCTGTTGAAATATAACAGGAAGATATTTGATATCTCACTTAAAACATGTCCTAATTTTTCTTTCTACAGCACTAACCATAATTTCTATGACAAAATGAACCCCCTCATTTTGTTCCTTTTTAAATTAAATGTTTTAAGTGTTACCAGTTTATTCCAATCAAGATGGCTTCAGGTGTGCCATACTTTTGTCATAAGTAAGACTGTTAGCGCTCTAGTTGTTCTTTAGAACACTCTGGGAAGCTGCAGTAGAACACAAAGGCATCAACTGACAGGCTGCTCCTGTTGAAATATAACAGGAAGATATTTGAGATCACACTTGAAACATGTCCTAATTTTTCTTTCTACAGCACTAACCATAATTTCTATGACAAAATGAACCCCCTCATTTTGTTCCTTTTTAAATTAAATGTTTTAAGTGTTACCAGTTTATTCCAATCAAGATGGCTTCAGGTGTGCCATACTTTTGTCATAAGTAAGACTGTTAGCGCTCTAGTTGTTCTTTAGAACACTCTGGGAAGCTGCAGTAGAACACAAAGGCATCAACTGACAGGCTGCTCCTGTTGAAATATAACAGGAAGATATTTGAGATCTCACTTAAAACATGTCCTAATTTTTCTTTCTACAGCACTAACCATAATTTCTATGACAAAATGAACCCCCTCATTTTGTTCCTTTTTAAATTAAATGTTTTAAGAGTTACCAGTTTATTCCAATCAAGATGGCTTCAGGTGTGCCATAATTTTGTCATAAGTAAGACTGTTAGCGCTCTAGTTGTTCTTTAGAACACTCTGGGAAACTGCAGTAGAACACAAAGGCATCAACTGACAGGCTGCTCCTGTTGAAATATAACAGGAAGATATTTGAGATCACACTTGAAACATGTCCTAATTTTTCTTTCTACAGCACTAACCATAATTTCTATGACAAAATGAACCCCATCATTTTGTTCCTTTTTAAATTAAATGTTTTAAGTGTTACCAGTTTATTGCAATCAAGATGGCTTCAGGTGTGCCATACTTTTGTCATAAGTAAGGCTGTTAGCACTCTAGTTGTTCTTTAGAACACTCTGGGAAGCTGCAGTAGAACACAAAGGAATCAACTGACAGTCTCTGCCCTTGCTGGATGTACATGTTTTACTGAGAATGTCAGACTTCATTCTCACATGACTGAGAAAGATAATGTGAATTTACAGAAAATATGCTCTCATTTTAGCTTCTGGAGCACCTTCCAAAACTGTATGGGACAAGCATGTGAAAATAGTTTTCTCTCAAACATGATTCATGATATCCCAGCAGAAGGTTTTTCAGAGGGTAAAATCACCTTAGAACACACCACAATTCCTGAAATTAGTATGGTACCATCAACAAATGAATTCTAATGTAACTAAAGTCTGTTATCACCCTTTATAGTTCTCCTTTTGGTAACCCTCAAAATCTTTGATTCACTACAATGCATTTCAATGGGGTACTATCATTTATATTGGTCCCAAGATGGCTGCCAGCAATTCCAGGATGAAGTGCTGACAGCCAATCAGATCTCAAGATGACATGTGTGGTTAGGCTCCGCCAAGATATATATGTGTTTTTACTTTTGATTTTCTCAGGAACTACAGAACGGATTTACACCATTTAACAAAAAGGGTTCTTTCTGAACCAAGAACTACCTCTTTGCCAAATTTGGTGTAATTCTGTTCAGCAGTTCGGGCTGTAGCCTTGCATAAAGTTTCCTATGGGAAATTGATTTGTTGACTCTTATTTTTTGAATTTCTCCGCAACTACTGAACGGATTTACACCATTTAAAAAAAAGGTCGCTTTCTGAACCAAGCGCTACCTTTTTGCCAAATTAGTTGAAATTGCGTTCAGCAGTTCGGGCTGTAGCCACGTCTAAAATTTCCTATGGGAATTAACATGCGGAAAACACGGTTTGGGACCCCATTTTTTCTCGGCCCCCGCTTGTCGAATCACCCCAGAACTTTCAGGATAGGAGCAGACCGGAGCGCCCCACGAGTTTTGAAAATTTCGCGAAGATTCATCAACAGGCGCCAAAGTTATTGGAAATAGAATGTTGTGAATTTCCTATGGAAAATAGGTCTTAACTATAACTATCTACTGGCGACCGCCAGTAGATAATATATATATATATATATATATATATATATATTCACTGAAAAAACCATAGGTTTCAGGGACGTTATAGTTACAAATTAGCATTTAAAAAACCTTTGAAATTCACTGAAAAAACCATAGGTTTTAGGGACAGTTATAGTTAGTTGGACATTGCACTCGTACAAAACCCGTGAAATTCCCCGTTATAGTTAGTCCAGCTAACTATAACTCGCGCCCGCAATGCACTGCTGATGACGTCACATATTACATCACTCATGACATGGTCAGTGACATCACTGATGACATCACTGATGACATCTCAAATGACATCACTGATGACATCATCCAGTGACTGTGTGTTTCTGTAAAGTTTAAATATGTTTAATATATATAGGGAAAGGCGTATTGAAGAATGAGTGGGTGTATAAGTGTCTGAATGGATGATTTAGTACGTGAGTGACTGACTCTACAAGTGAGTGATTAAACGTATCTTACTGAATGCATGGGTTAGTGACTAAACTGTGCAAATGTCTGTATCCGTCTGTTTGTTGGTGTGTAAGTGGATGCATGGATTTGCGACTAGCTACATGAGTGTCTATATGGGTTATTGATTGGTTCTCTGAGTATCTGTATGGCTGCCTGAGTGTTTGTGTGGGTGGGGTGTGTGTGGGTGGGGTGTGTGTGGGTGGGGTGTGTGTGGGTGGGGTGTGATTCACTGGGTGCATGATTTTAAGAGTGCATCTGTGATGGACTGCTTGGGTGGGTGAGTGTGTGTATGGGTGTGTTAGTGAGTGAATGTATATCTCAGTGGTACATGTGCGAGTAACTACATATGTAAAAGGCAGTATATATGTGTGTTAGAGTATTTAAATGGCTATAAGTGAGAGTGTGTTATTGTGAGAGTGGCTGTATGGATGCGTGTGTGATTGTATCAGTTATTGTATCAGAGCGTAAGAATGTGCTTGTATTTGTATGAGTAAGTGAGCTGGTGTGTGTATAACTGTATAGGTGAGTAAATGGGTGTGTGATTAATTTTTTGCATGACTGACTAGGTGTGTGAGTACCTCTATGGATGAGTGGCGGTGTGTGAGTGTTTATATAGGTGTATGAGTGCATATGATAGTCCTGTACTGAGTGACTGTAAGTATGAGTGACTGTACAGGTGAGTGAGTGGATGTGTGTGTAGACCTAAGAATCAGTGAGTTGGTATGTAGTTTTTGGTGTTGGAGTGTCTATGGTTTTGCGAATGGCAGTCTGTAATTTAGAGTGGGTGTATCAAAAGTTATATTAGGGTGTGAGAAGATGCATGACATTATCACATGGATGATGTCATCAGTGATGTCATTTGAGATGTCATCAGTGATGTCATCAGTGATGTCACTGACCATGTCATGAGTGATGTAATATGTGACGTCATCAGCAGTGCATTGCGGGGGCGCGAGTTATAGTTAGCTGGACTAAGTATAACGGGGGAATTTCACGGGTTTTGTACGAGTGCAATGTCCAACTAACTATAACTGTCCCTAAAACCTATGGTTTTTTCAGTGAATTTCAAAGGTTTTTTAAATGCTAATTTGTAACTATAACGTCCCTGAAACCTATGGTTTTTTCAGTGAATTTCAAAGGTTTTTTAAATGCTAATTTGTAACTATAACATGTCTGAAACCTACGGTTTTTCAGTGAATTTCAAAGGTTTTGTAAATGACAATTTTATAAATGTATTAATTGTTATATTAATTTTTTTCATACTGATTTACTACATTTTTAGAAACAATTTTTTTTACATATTTTATTTTTTAAATTACATTGTAATTACATTATACATTACATTACAAAAATACTTTCTCAGAATGAATTACTTTAGTTTAAATACTTTGCACATAGGCAATAGACTTTTAAGTACAGTAGTTACAGTTGTTGCAATGGGCAACACATTTTCAAACACAATGCAACATTCAGCTCAATGTGAATTTCTAGTTAAATGCAATTAGTTACTTTATGGATTACTTTTCTAACCACAGGACTGGATCCTAGATTCACTCCTGGGACATCTCCTATAAACAGTTGAGTAAAAGCGTTTTGGTTACAGTCGTGATTTTTAAGGAATATTATTGTACTTTAAAAGTTGACACTTAGAAACTTTTTCTCATAGAATCACCAATGTTATCCTATGGAAGGAAATTCACTTAGAAGGTAAAACTGTTATCGTTACTTTTTCTTACTCAGTGTTGGATCCTGGATCCAGCACTGGTGCATCTCCTGTAAACAGTTGAAAGAATGCGTTTAAGTCATACAGGCGATTTTTTAGGAATATTTGTAGTTTGTGAAAATCGACACTTTGAAACTTTTCTGCTGAAAACCAGACAAAGGATTCCTATGGAAGAAAATATAAGTTACTGGTAAGTACGGTTAAAATTACTTTTCAGGGTCAGTGCTGGGCTAAAAGATGCAGCACTGGGTTCTCTCCTGATAACAGGTGAGTAAATTGGAATTCGTACTTTGGTTGATTTTAGAGGAATATTATAAAGTTCCAAAACTCCACACTTAGAAGAATTTCCAAGTGAAACCAGTCAATGTTAGCCTATGAAGGAAATTCAAGTTACCGGTAAGTACGGTTAAAATTACTTTTCAGGACCAGTACTGGGCTGAAAGATGCAGCACTGAGGTCTCTCCTGATAACAGGTGAGTAAATCAGAATTCGGATTTCGGCTGATTTTAGAGGAATATTTGTATGTTTCAAAAATCAACACTTAGAAACTTTTTCAGCAAAAAGCAGGCAATGATATCCTATGGAAGGAAATTCAAGTTACTGGTAAGTACGGTTAAAATTACTTTTGAGGATCAGTACTGGGCTGAAAGATGCAGCACTGAGGTCTCTCCTGATAACAGGTGAGTAAATCAGAATTCGTATTTCGGCTGATTTTAGAGGAATATTTTAAAGTTCCAAAACTCCACACTTAGAAGAATTTCCAAGTGAAACCAGTCAATGTTAGCCTATGGAAGGAAATTCAAGTTACTGGTAAGTACGGTTAAAATTACTTTTCAGGACCAGTACTGGGCTGAAAGATACAGCACTGAGGTCTCTCCTTATAACAGGTGATTTAATCGGAATTCGTATTTCGGCTGATTTTAGAGGAATATTTGTATGTTTCAAAAATCAACACTTAGAAACTTTTTCAACAAAAAGCAGGCAATGATATCCTATGGAAGGAAATTCAAGTTACTGGTAAGTACGGTTAAAATTACTTTTCAGGATTAGTACTGGGCTGAAAGATGCAGCACTGAGGTCTCTCCTGATAACAGGTGAGTAAATCGGAATTCGTATTTCGGCTGATTTTAGAGGAATATTTTAAAGTTCCAAAACTCCACACTTAGAAGAATTTCCAAGTGAAACCAGTCAATGTTAGCCTATGGAAGAAAATTCAAGTTACTGGTAAGTACGGTTAAAATTACTTTTCAGGACCAGTACTGGGCTGAAAGATACAGCACTGAGGTCTCTCCTTATAACAGGTGAGTAAATCGGAATTCGTATTTCGGCTGATTTTAGAGGAATATTTGTATGTTTCAAAAATCAACACTTAGAAACTTTTTCAACAAAAAGCAGGCAATGATATCCTATGGAAGGAAATTCAAGTTACTGGTAAGTACGGTTAAAATTACTTTTCAGGATTAGTACTGGGCTGAAAGATGCAGCACTGAGGTCTCTCCTGATAACAGGTGAGTAAATCGGAATTCGTAGTTCGGCAGATTTTAGAGGAATATTTGCACAATGGTGAAGGGAGGGGCGGGGCCTGAGGTGACATCTGTGCAAACGCGCCCGTGGCGCGTTTTAAGTTGGGGGATTAAGTCCCCTTGAATCCTGAGGGTCCCTAGGGGCCAACTAGCCCACCAGGAACCTCCAATATGCGCCAGGGGCTGCGTTGCAGAGACGTGTAGAGAGGCCACACCCCTTTACACCTCACTGCAACGCAGCTCTGTGGCGCTTTCTGGATGTACCTGTTGGGCTAGTTGGCCCCCAGGGACCCTCAGGATTGAAGGGGATTTAATTCCCATCTTAAAACGCGCCACGGGGCCTGTTTGCACACATGTCACCTGAAGCCCTGCCCCTCCCTTCACCACTGTGCAAACGCGCCCTTGGGCGCGTTTTAAGTTGGGGATTAAGTCCCCTTGAATCCTGAGGGTCCCCGGAGTCCAACTAGCCCACCATACACCTCCAAAGCGCCACAGAGCTGCGTTGCAGAGAGGTGCAAAGGGGCGTGGCCTCTGTACACCTCTCTGCAAGGCAGCCCCTGGCGCATACTGGAGGTTCCTGGTGGGCTAGTTGGCCCCCAGGGACCCCAGTATTCAAGGGAATTCATTCCCCTCTGCAAACGCGCCAGGGGGCGCGTTTCCAGAGTGGTGAAGGAAGGGGGCGGGGCCTGCGGACCCGATCGTTTAAAAAAAAATAATAATAATTTTGTCCCCTGAAGGGGGGCTGTGTGGCCCCCCTTCCTTTTTCCTGTTTTTGGGCCCTGGGGACCCCATCCCCCAGGGCCTTACCCCTTTTTAAAATTTTTAATTAAAAAACGGGAAGGGGGCCGCGTGGCCCCCTTCCCTGAGCCTGTATTGGCCCCGGGGACCCCATCCCCGGGGCATGGCCTTTATTTTTATTCTTTGGAGGGGGCTGCGTGGCCCCCTCCTCTGGCCATTTAAGGCCCCGGGGACCCCATCCCCCGGGGCCGGCCATACCCTTTTTTAATATTTTTTTTTTTAAACTTTGGGGAGGGGGCCGTGTGGCCCCCTCCCGAGCCACTACTTGCCCCGGGGACCCCATCCCCGGGGCTGGCCCTCTCGTTGGGGACTGTGGGGGGTCCCCAATCCCCCACAGTCCCGCCGGCTCCCGTGTCCTACGGGAGCCGGCATTGCTTTACACATGGGGAGCTGCTAAGATGCAGCTCCCCATGTGGAAAGCATCGGCTTTGGATATTGGAAGAGAGAGCAGGTTTCCTGCTCTCTCTTCCAATATCCAAAGCAGTTTGCTATGGCAGGACGGGAGCCGCGAGGCTCCCGTCCTGCCATAGCAAACTACAGTGTCCCGGGGTAGGCACCCCGCGACACTGCAGGAGCCGGCCCTGGGGGTGGTGGTCCCCAGGGCCATCAAGGGCTCCAGGAGGGGGGCCACGCGGCCCCCCTCCCATTCAGTTCAAAGCCCCGGGGAGGTGGTGGTCCCCAGGGCTCTGGGGGTCCGTAACGGACCCCCATATTTAAATGTTTAGTGCCCCGGGGAGGTGGCGGTCCCGGGCGTGTGGGGGCTGGAGCCCCCACACAGGTTTTTAAATTTTTTTTTTTTTTTTTTTTTGCCCAGGGGTCCTTGTGGGACCCCTGAGCAAACCTAGGGGTCAGGGTGTTTCTACCTGCTCCCTTTGTGCGCTTTGCGCACTTGTTTCTGTCCCTCGGTTCTACTGAGGGACAAAATGGCTGCCAACATTTCCTGAATCGGAATGTTGACAGCCAGCTGACAGCCAATTAACATGCAGCTCGTGATCGGGACGGTGCGCGCAGGGCTGCGCTGAGGGTACGCGGACCCTACTCGGCCATAGATATCACTATCTTTTTACTTTTCATTTTCTCAGCAACTACTGAACGGATTTACACCATTTAACAAAAGGGTTCTTTCTGAACCAAGAACTACCTCTTTGCCAAATTTGGTGTAATTCCGTTCAGCAGTTCGGGCTGTAGCCGTGTCTAAAGTTTCCTATGGAAAAATGCATGGGGAAAACGCGTTTTGGGACCCCCTTTTTCTCGGCCCCCGCTGACGAATCCCCGAGACTTTCAGGGTAGGAGCGGACCGGAGCGGGCCACAAAGTTTGAAAATTTCGCGAAGATACGTCAACCGGCAAGAGAGTTATTTCAAATAGAATATCGCGGATTTCCTATGGATAATAGGTTGTAACTATAACTATCTACTGGCGACCGCCAGTAGATAATATATATATATATATATATATATATATATATATATATATATATATATATATATATATATATATATAACATTACAACATTCTTAAACTTTTTGAAACAGTCACTGGATGATGTCATCAATGATGTCATCAGTGATTTCATTGAACATGTCATGAGTGATGTAATGTGATGTCATCAGCAGTGCATTGTGGGGGGGTGAGTTATAGTTAATTTTTGGGCACAAATTTCCATGTATTTTTAAAAACCTTTAAAATAATTATAATCACCTTTTAAAAATATATATAACATAGCTGCTTAAAGATTTATAGTGTTATTTATTTGAATAATTACAGTTTTTACGAAATTGCAATATTGTTCCATTGTTCCTAATTTAGTACAGTGTGATATTATATGACAGAATTATGAATAGAAAAAGAAAATTTGTATATAATATTTTAGGGTACATTTTTTTAACTGTTTTTTGCTAAATTAAATTTTGTATGATTCCTTTTAATAGTATAAAAGATGTTTTGTTCTCTCATTATGATAAATATCTTCTTTTTTTTGTTGCAAAAAAGGGTTGTGCACTGATCGTGAACCTATGCAGTGGGTGTGGATCCGTTATACGAATATCAGTCTAAAATGCATATTTAGAATGAATTAATATATTTTTTTCACAAAGAGGTTTATTACTGAGTGCAAAAAAATAGTGATATAGAAGTTATAAATTTGTTTTGTAATGTTTTTAACAGATTTTTGAGGACGCAACGGTATTGCGCACCAGTCACGGATCTTCACGTTTGGTGCGTGAATCCGTTACACGAATGTAAGTCTAAATTATGTACTTACACTGAAATAATATATTTTTTAAACAAAGAGGTTTATTATTGAATCCCAAAAATTAATATTACTGTAGTTGTAAAATATTTTTAATATCTTTAAAACACATTTTTATGTACGCGGCAAAATTGCACACCGGTCGCAAAGGAGTTGCAAACCCTGCCGGCACATGTTTCTGGGATCGCGTAGGGGTTGCGACTCTGGAGTAATTTTAAAAAGTATGAAATATCAATTTTGCAAGTTTAAATATCTGTTTTGCTTAAAGACTTTCCACTAATATAGTTTCAAACACAATTTGCTAATAGCAATTTATACTTTTAAATTACATTTAGCAAATTTTACAGGTGTGCAACTTATACGCGATGGGTGCACGACCCCTACACGAATCAATGTAATATGAAAAGAAAGCTTTTTATTGGTTAAAAGCTTTTCATTCTCGTAGAGGGTGGATCCAACACCTGTTCTAGTCCTTTCATTTTGGGTGTGTCTGCCTGTTAGACTACTTTTTGTAGGCTCTGTAAATTCTTTATTTTATTTGGTGTTCAAACTTTTTGGCATTCAACAATGGCATCAGCTTTTCCTGAAGAGGTGCAGGAGGAGGAGATGGAGGAGGTAGAAGAGCCGGAAAAAAAGGAAAGAAAGCATTATATGGGCTTTCTTCACTGTGCCAGAAGGGGAGCCGAAGGTAAATGCAAGAAAGGTGAACTGCAGCCTCTGCCACAAAGTCCTCTTCAAAGGATCTGAAAAAACATAATCGTGTGGCACTTCTTCGATGAAGAAACACTTAGAAACAATACATCCAACTCACCTTGCACGAGAGATAATAGAACGAGAGAAGAGGGAGCAAGCTTCAGCTGATGATGGTAGTCAACCATCTACCTCAGCTAGTGTTGCACTTACCATTCCACATCCCCGGATTGTCCCTGAACTTGCGGATGCAGGAATTCACTGTCGCAAATGTCTAACATCTCCTTGCATTGGAGAACTGTCTATAGTTAATCTTTTGGAAGCACATAAGTGCTAACTTTTTTGGGGGGGCTCCACCTTGTGTTTCTTTCTTCTTATGAAACACCATAGTTGGACTGGTTAACTTTTATTTTTTAGTTTAAAAATTCAAAAACACTCAAAAATCAAACAAAAATCAGAAAATACAAAAACCTCAAAATTGTTATAAAAAAAGGTTCTCACGGATTCACCTACACTGGTTAAAATTAGAAAAATGATATGTAGTGAAAGTGATTGCTTGCATAAATGTGTGTGTGATGAATGTAAGAATTGTGCATGAGTAGTGTCTCAGTGAATGGATGAGTGCATGCATAATATCAAGGATCAATGAGTGCAGGGGTACTGCCTGGGTGATTGGATATGTGCATGGGTAGTGCTTGACTGAAAGGATCAGTGCAAGGATAATGCCTGGGTTATTGCATTAGTACATGAGTTGTGACTGAGAGAATGGATTAGTGCATGGGTAGTGCCTGAGTGAATGGTTGAGTACAAGAAATAGTGCCTGAGTGATTGCATGAGTGCATGGGTAGTACCTGGGTGATTGTATGAGTATATGGGTAGTGCCTGCATGAACAGATGAGTGCAAGGGTAATGCCTGAGTCATTGGATGAGTGCACATGTAGTACCTAAAAGAAAAGATGATTGCATGGGTAGTGCCTGAGTGAATGGTTGAGTGCAAGAGTAGTGCCTGAGTGACTGGTTGAGTGCATGTGTAGTACCTGAGTGACTTCATGAGTGCAAGGGTAATGCCTGGGTGCTTAGATGAGTGCATGGGTAGTGCATGAGTGAAAGGATCAGTGCATGGGTAATGCCTGTGTGAATGGTTGAGTGCAAGGGTAGTGCCTGAGTGATTGCATGAGTGCCTGGGTAGTGCCTGAGTGAATGGTTTAGTGCAAGAATAATGCATGAGTAATTGCTTGAGTGCATGGGTAGTGCCTTGGTGATTGTATGAGTGCAGGTGTAGTGCCTGGGTGAATTTTTGAGTGCAAGAGTAGTGCCTGAGTGATTGCATGAGTGCATTGGTAGTGCATGGGTGATTGCATGAGTCCAGAGGTACAGCATGGGTGAATGGATGAGTGCATGTGTAGTACCTGAGTGACTTCATGAGTGCAAGGGTAATGCCTGGGTGCTTAGATGAATGCATGGGTAGTGTGTAAGTAAAAGATTCAGTGCAAGGGTAGTGCCTGGGTCTTTGAATGAGTGCATGGGTTGTGCCTGAGAGAATGGATGAATGCATGGGTAATGCCTGTGTGAATAGTTGACTGCAAGAATAGTGCCTGAGTGATTGGATGAGTGCATGTGTAGTACCTGAGTGACTTCATGAGTGCAAGGGTAATGCCTGGGGGCTTAGATGAGTGCATGGGTAGTGCGTGAGTAAAAGGATCAGTGCCTGGGTCATTGGATGAGTGTATGGGTAGTACCTGAGAGAATGGATGGGTGCATGTGTAATATGTGTGTGAATGGTTGGGTGCAAGAATAATGCATGAGTTATTGCATGAGTGCATGGGTAGTGCCTGGGTGATTGCATGAGTGCAGTGGTACTGCCTGGGTGATTGGATGAGTGCATGGGTAGTACCTGAGTGAAAGGATGAGTGCAAGAGTAGCACCTGAGTAATTGCATGAGTGCAGAGATACTGCCTCTGTGATTGGCTGAGAGCATGGATGGTGCCTGGGTTATTGCATTGGTGCATGGGTTGTGCCTGAGTGAATGGTTGAGTACAAGAATAGTGCCTGAGTTATTGCATGAGTGCATGGGTAGTGCCTGGGTGATTGTATGAGTGCAGGTATGGAGCCTGGGTGATTGGATGAGTACATGGGAAGTACCTGAGTGAATGGTTGAGTGCAAGAGTAGTGCCTGAGTGATTGCATGAGTGCATGGGTAGTGCGTGGGTGATTACATGAGTGCAGAGGTACTCCCTGGTTGATTAGATGAGTGCATGTGTAGTACCTGAGTGACTTCATGAGTGCAATGGTAATGCCTGGGTGCTTCAATGAGTGCATGTGTAGTGCGTGAGTGAAATGATCAGTGCAAATGTAGTGCCTGGGTCATTGGATGAGTGCATGGGCAGTGCGAGAGTAAATGGATGAGTTCATGGCTAGTGGCTAGATGAATAGGTAAGTGCAACAGCATTGTCTGGCTGATTCTATGAGTGCATAGATAGTAATGAATGAGTGAATCGGTAGTCCCTGTATGATTACATTAGTGCATTCATAGTGTCTGTTTCATTCAATGAGTGCATGGGTAGTCCCTGGGTTATTCATTAGTGCATATCTATTCTATGTATGCATGTGGGAAGTCCTTGGATAGGGAGTTCAATACACACCTGTCCTGTACAATAAGGAGCAAATAACTTGCAATTAAAGCACTTTTATTGGTCTACTCACTTTTGTAAAAGTATGATACTGCTCCTCAGGAATATGATGATACTTTTCAAATAGTCTAAAGGATGAACATTATTTATTTTAGAAACAAATAACATATAATACATTTTTGAACATTTTTCCAGGTTATCATGTGTATTATAGTATGTATTCTTACCTTTCAAGAAATTTTGATACGTTACTCAACAGAACTTTTTAGAGTAGTATTATTCTAAACAGCATTAAAACTGTTTTAAAACTTCAACACTAGCTACTATAAAGAAGAAAAAGAAAACTGTTATTTAATGATAATATATTACAGAAATTATAATATTATATTTTTAAGAACACAACATAAATGTACAATTACATAACATTTGAAGTTTCCCTTTTTTGCTGTTCCCAGATTCCACTTAACTTCACCATACGTGGTGATTTCAATGTAGTATCATCATTGAACAGCGGGGAAAAAAACAATCAAATTGATTGTATTAAAAAAAAAATCAGCATAGAACATCATTATCAATATCTTTAGCTATGGGTTTTCATATCTACGCTTTGTTAATTACTGCCTTCATCTACATTATCTCTATTATTTATCTCAAATACATTTGCCAAAATGTATGCTCTCATTTACATCTGGTACAATATACACAACAAATATATATATTTGTAATATCAATTAGCGAGAATAATAATCAAAACACTAATTATAAATACTAATAGTTTGCAGTGCTATCTACTTTCTGTTCACATCTTCCCAATAGGCCGAATGATGTACTCAAAACTTTGGCTGCAGAAATAACAAATATGAATTTGGTAATTCATAAGGCAATCTAGCTTTGAATTCCAAGTGGGCATCATTGCAATGCGTCCATCCTTTATTATACTTTAAATACCCAGTATAGTGTCCAGATGTTGTAGTAGATCAATCATGGAAAATAATAGACAATGCTGTAAAAGTTCTTCCTGAAATAGATATTTGACTTGCATTAAAAAATTTAATTTTTGTTTCTAATTTTCATCCATTTGCTCTACAACGTTGTAGCATTAAAATGAGATATTTTCCAAATTTTTCTATTGTAATGTAGACAACATCTCTGATCTACAATGTGAACATCTCATATCCTGATTGACTGTTTTTATCAATTTGTTAATAGGTACTGATTTGCAGTCTGGTTTTCTCAAGTATAGGAATTGTTCTGTTTGTATTTCAGTGGTAGAAGTAAATGAACACTCTTCACACTTATGATCCCATCTGTAACTTAGTCCAAATAATTTTTCAATGTGTTTTCCTTCATGTTCTAATGCTCCAAGCATAAGCATTAGAAATTCTTGTGCATCTTGTTGTATATTGAGAGTAAATGTCAATGAACCAGTACATATATCTAAAACATGCTGAATGCCAGAAGCAGTATGCATTTTACTTCTGTCAGTTACCAACTGTTGAAAGACATGATGTAGTAAAGAACAGAATCCTTTTTCATGATTTCCCATGATTTTATGATGAAGATCTGGTAGATGAAACACAATATTCAAAAATCACATTAGCAGAACACTTGATACCTGAACTGTTTTCTAACTGGTATCCTACAATGTCATCAACAGTTTCCATTTTCTGTTTCATTATGCCTTCAAGTTTCTCTTCAATTGTTTTCTTTTTCGAACCTCAGTTGAATGTTTGACATATTTCCGTTTTGGACACACTAAACATTTCTCATATATTGGATATTCACCCAAATGAGGAGCATAAACCTTTCTTAAACAATTGTACTCTCTTACACAATTTGCATCTGCACTAACCTTTTTCTCATCAAAATCTATCAAATACAAACCAGACAATGTTCTTACTCTAGACAATGCAACGTTATGCCATTCCCTCTTTGAACACTGTACTACCAATATTTACAAAAGCTCTGTCTATACTCAAACCTTGAGATTTATGAATAGAATGAATGAATGACAT
>CAWUFW010027820.1:0-24783 GCA_963921515.1 Calotriton arnoldi
CCCAGCTGTCAAGCTGGGGCGGCACGGCCACAATACACTTACACAGGTCTCCCAACAATGGCAATGGCTAGTGATACAAACCACTGCCATGTGCATGCACATGGGGATCTAGGCCCCAATGACTTGCGGGCGTGCTGATGGGGACTGACTGCATATTCGTCAAGCGGCAACGCCACGGCAACATGAGTGTCTGCTGAGCATGGAACTGCTTCCGCGGCTGGATGAGTATGGCACACGACGACGACGATGTGGGCACAGGCTGAGCGGCCAAAACAAGTGGGACCTGTGGCACGAGGGGATATGAGACAGTAGTAGGTGTCAGCACTGCACCCTATGTACAGCACTGTACGGATCACAGCTCCCGAAACATTGACAGGTGTCCACATTGACAGCCCCATGCCAAGACGGCTGTGTGCTTGCAGTCACACGTCACAGGTGAGAGGTTACATTGCACGTGCCAGGTGGCAGACGTACATAGTGGGAGCTGGCATGTGTGTGCATGTGTCTCCTGTTCAGGATCCACCAGATGGGCGCTGACTCTGTACTGACCATTGGACACAGCATGTTCCGTGGAAGGCTTGTGTGTGTGGGATGGTGGCACTGGATGTGCCTCCGTTGGGTGGGGGGCCATGCACAGGGCGGGTACGTCGATGATTGCGCATTGTTGGTCACGGTGGGTGCACCAACTAAGATGTGTTGCCCTGTGTTCAATTCCTATGTCCGCATGATGATGGACTGTGGATGTGGGCAGACTACACATTGGTCGATGTGCTGTCTATATGCATGTGCCTTCACACCAGGCACAGCTGCCCCTGCACATGTGACCCCTGCTGGACTCGCTGCTGGGTCTGTGGAGCTGATGCACCTTCTGCGCGTGGGGCGGACAGCTCTCCTCACTTCCCTCATTGCGCATGTCATGTCTTTGCCGCAGGTGACATGGATCATGGAGGGCCCACATGTACGCGTGGGTAGGCTACACATGATTGTTCACTGGTCGCCACCCCAGTCAGTGTTTCGAATGGGAAGGTTGTCGTGCTGGTGGTATGTTCGATGTGGCGGATGGGCGGGCCTAGGTGCGGGCTTACATTCCGGACATGGGGGTAGTTGGATTGGCGACTAGTTGCAGTACACACGGGACACGTCTCTTCCTTTCCACATCTGGGTCATCCCTTGTACTAACTGACAGTGATACAGTCATCTTCGCCCCAGCCCTCATGTCCTCCCCTCGCTCCCCCAATATGCATGCTCACCTGCGAGGCTAGCGCTTGCACAGGCAGCCCCAAGCTCGCACCAGAGAGGGCAAGGAGTGTATGTGTGGGTCCAGTTGCACGAGTGGGCTGTCTCAGGGTATGATGTGTGGCGGGACGCCGTCCACCTGCGTGGTGCCCCAAATGGAGACCCGGCCTGCATGGACTATGCATCACAGTCTTCGCCTTCCGGATCCGCCACCTGCGACACCCAGTGGCTGTGGCTGCCCTTGCGGCCAGGCCGCGTCCGTCTGTGGCTGATGGCCCACACATTCACTCTTTGGCCTCTCTGGGGAGGGCTCAGGGGTGGTGGCGCACGCGCTTGCACTTAGTCGCAATGGCATGTGGCGTGGTTGGTATGATGGGCAATGGATGGGATGGTGCGAGCCACCTCCCGTGACGTCAGTGCTGCTCGTGCTGTGGTGCGTCCCCCTACACTTCCATTTGACTTGTTGCCATGCTAGACGTTGAGGTTCTATTGCCTGCGTGATATGACCAGGAGGAGCGCGAGGAGACCTCTCACACACCATGCTCCACTGCCATCCCGTGCCCTGTATCGCCTGTGCGGATTGACTATGTTGGGGTTACACCTGGTCGACTGGGGCTGTGTGTGCCTTGTCAAGGGGCATGGCGGGCGCACAACAGGATCCAGCTTGTCCACAGAGGGTGGGCTGAGGTGCGCCTGGTACCGCTTTGTACGTGTGCCCGGCTGCTGTGCACACACGTGTTCACTCCCCCGACAGGTGTCCTCTCACAATGCCCAGGGAAGCGGTGGTGTACTGTTCATGACCCCTCCCAACACGGCGTGCTCCAACTTGGCATGTGCGCATCTACCCGTCGCACCCACCCACCTGAGCACTGCGTCCATACGACTTCACACGACACATGTGTGTCTTCCACAGTAGTGCTACTCATTTGCGTTGACATCCAATACCAGTGGACTACATGGTCATGTCACGACTGCCGTGTACTTCACATACTCTCATCCTCTCTCATTCGTACTTGTGAAATGAGTCAGCGGAGACAGTTTTGGTTTCAAACATTATATTGAGTCTTCTGTCCTCTGTGATGCAGTATAGTGGACACTACTGGCAGCGGAATACATGTTGAGGATATACTGAGCATGATTGCAAATGGGATAGGGTGTGGGGTTACATGTGATTGGCTGTTGCATGTGGGATGTGGGCTTCAGAGTGACATCTGCTTGGCCAAGGCTGTGCTAATGTACATTTACGTATAGCTGCGGAGCTGCGGACTTTGACACAGACGGTATACATGTAGCCTACCAGACCGCTTGGCATCATGGGCACAGTCCATCTCAGTTCCATGTGACAGGTTTGCTGCGGTTGTTCCTCATGCACGCGTGCATGTGAGATGACATCAGGGCATGTGCTTGCGTGCATGCAGCGGCGTGCCACTTGTTGTTGCACTGTGGTGGTTACTGGACATGTCACAGTCACTGGGGTCGTGTTGTTGTTGTATGCACTTGTCGTCCATGCAAAGGTCCTGGTATGGGATTCCGGGGCGGGGGTGGGAGGGGTGCAGCACCCACAGACTCCAGGCGACCTATTCATGTCCACTGAGCGGTGTGTGTGTCCATGGGCGCTGGATCCATGTCGTGTCCTGGTTGTTCGTGCAGTTCCGTCCATGTGGGTGCGATACACAGAGCCCATGCCACTGCCTCCCACGATGCATGCGGTGTTCCTGGATGTGATGGGGAACAGTGTGCATGTCCCGGTCATATCCGATGTCATGGCGATGTCGTTGATGGTGTGGTTACAGTTGCCGGTCGTTTGGTATGGCTGTTGTGGTGGTGACTGGCCAGTCCGTGCGGAAGCTAAGCATGGGTGCGGGGTTGGACATCATAGGTCACTCGGGGAACCTGCGTTGTGGTCCGACGTATTTACAGGTTGTCAGGTATGCGATGCCGTCCAGCAGGGCTTCCATGTCATTGGTGGTGTACATGTTTGCCAGCCAATGTAGCGGATGGTGGCTGTCAAGGTGTTGTTCGTAAGTTGTCCCTTGGAGGACCATGATGGGGCATGCTGGGTGACATTCGATGTAGCTGTTCTCGATGATCCGTCGTGTGGAGGCACAGTGGTCCCATTTCAGTGCGGGTGCGATGTTGGCCACATACGCCATGCCCCCATAGGCAGAGCAGGCCCTGTCGTGTGCGTCCAGAGGGAGGAGTAGTGGTAGCAGGTCCGCCTTCAGACATGCCGGGTTGGAGAGGCATATCTCGACGGGATGCTGGTAGGGACACCTCCGACAGTAGAAGACGGGCATGACGCAGCTGAACAATGTGATGCGGTAAGTCAGTCGGTAACTTACGTTCAGCAGGGACAGGAGATCGCATCCCAATGTATGGAACAGGTTGGTTTTGTACAGCTTGAGCTGTTCGGCGTAGTTGGGTAGGTGTGTTGCGGTTGCCATTTCGCAGCGGTTCGTTGAGGTGGCGTGCTCCGGCTGTGTGTGCAGTCTGCAATGTGCACGCTCCGGGGTTGCTGTGAGCTCTGTGTAGTCGTAGGGAGACAGGACTTGTGTTCTGTTGGCTTGTTTGGAGGACACGGGCCCTCTTCCCACATGCTTCTCAGACAGTTCAAGGTCAGTGATGTGTGACTCCTTCCAATTAACTTGCATGTGGCCGACATGGGGGAGTGTTTTCTTCTTTCTTCCCCGTCCGTTGTGTGCTTCTGTGATATGCGCTATCTGCCCTGTGGTCGGTCTCCTCGGCATGCCTGTGTTGGTCTATTCTTGGACAATGGCTGTATTCACCGGCTTCTGTCGTAGGGCTGTGGTTTCGGAGTTGGAATGGAAGGTCATTCAGTGCTGTCTGCTCTCCCTTGTGTGGGCGGCAGGCTGCCTTTCCGCTCTGCGTTGGGCCTTGTGTGTGAATGTTATTCTTGGGCCACCTGTTGTCGGTCCCGGGCTCTTTGGTGTTCCGTTTCATATGTCTTGTTCATATGTGCAGGGTGGTATGGGTGTTTCAGTGTGGTACTGGCGTTCCTCTTCCCGAAGGGAGCCCTGCTTCTCCTAGTTGGTGTTGCCGCCGCTGTGTGCTACGCCATGTTTGTTACACTGGGGTGTGTCCTGCTGTTGCGTGTCTTCACTGACATGTGTGCGTCGGTTGTGTGGCGTTGGGTGTTGTCCGTGAATTGGGCGTTGGGGACATGTCTGTGGCAGGCCTGTCACGTGTCATGTGCGTTCGGGGTGGGGCTGATGTGTGTGCTGCTTGGTTGTGTCCCTGTGTCTGTGTGCGACGCATGCATGGCGCTGCGGTTGGCCTCTGCGTTGTGCGCATGTGTGGCGGCGTCATCGGCGCTTTGGGGCCGTGGCGGGGTGGTTGGTTCCTAGTCCCAGGTGGTGTGTACACATGTGTTCTGCGATGTTACGATTTGGCCTGTGTGTCATATGTGGATGCAATGGTGGATGTGTTGTGTACACGCGCTGGTGGGGGTTGTCCGCTTTTCCGCCCTTGCACTGTGTGCGCTGTTTGCGTGCACTTGTTGTGTGTGTGCCTACCTGCGTCTCCGCGATACGTTGCGTCCTTGGTGGTGCATCAGCAGAAGCATGGGGAGGGCCTGCAGTGCTGGATTCATGCTCGGAGAGCCGCTTCTTCGTTGTCCGTGCTCTGCGTCCGTGTTACCGCCTCTCTTTCACGTGCGGTGTCTCTTAGCCGTGGGAGCCGTTTGTTTGCGGCATCGTAATTTATACGCCGGGCGGGGCGTGTTTCGTCGGACGGTGTGTGTCCAGTTGGGCTGCGCCGCTACGTGTGCGGGCGCACTTTGATGGCGGACGGTGTTGCTGGCTTGCCGGCGGTGTTTGGCCTACTTTTCGCATCGTAATTGGGCGGGCGTGTGGACTGCTGCGTGCCGGCGGTAACTGGTGGTTTTTGCATCCGCCAGCACGGCGGTTGTGCTTCCGCCCGCCATCGTAATGGGCCCCTATATTTTTAACAACGATATTTTTTTATCGATATTTTTGTACTTACCATTATGTAGATAGGACTTCGATATTCTGGACATCGATATTCTTGCTTGATATTTTGTAGCTCGATATTCTGACTGTCAATATTCTGTCAGTGATCCCTTGTCACAATAAGATCAGTTGAAGACAAGAAACATTTTTCAAATCTTTATTTCAACTAACGTGTCCTAACATGCAGTATACGTGCCACAACAAGCAGAATAATGCATGATAGAAAAACAGTCAGCATAGAAACATGTCCATATATCATGAAGGGAGATGTCATATTAATAAGCCCTCAGGAGGAAGACCTATGAGCCTATCCCCCTCCCTTGCTAGAAGAAGTCTTATTATGTATCCTAAGATCTCAGGGCTTTGTCAGCAGACCCCATTCCTCAGCCTATAGATGGTGAAATGTACATCACATGTGCTGTGTTGCTCTTCTCTCTGGAAGAATCCCTCTCCACCTAGCCCGCCTCCCCATATTATCAAAAGGCACCCGTGGGCTCCTAGCAGCTGCGAGAGTTTGTTGAGTCTGGGTGCTAGGGCCTGACCAGAACAGAATAACAAGGGACATTGTTTTATGACCTTGGACATGATGTACAGACTGTACTCCAGGACCGCACAGAGAACAAGCTCTGCAGACAGTTCTCTCATGTGAAATACATAAACAAAGCTACTTGTAAAACAACAAAGCCATGTATTAACGTGCGCTAAAGCTGCATAATGTAAGCCGGGCTCATACTAGGCGACAATGTCCACAACGGCCATTTAACAGCCTCCCTTGCTCAGGTCTGTGGTACCAAGCGAAACAGCCTGCAAAGGTAAGCAGAGTCAAAGCGAATGAAGACAGGGCCAAGGTTTGAGGTAAATCAAATGAAATTTCTGAAGGAGGCGAGAAAAGGTAAAACAATATTGAATTAGTTCCAAACAGTTGCGGATGCTGGTAAGTAGTTACAAATC
Source organism: Calotriton arnoldi (assembly GCA_963921515.1). Taxonomy (NCBI): domain Eukaryota; kingdom Metazoa; phylum Chordata; class Amphibia; order Caudata; family Salamandridae; genus Calotriton; species Calotriton arnoldi. The sequence goes on from CAWUFW010027820.1 coordinate 6,177, forward strand.
CAAGAAAGCACTTGCAGCTTCGAAGGCAAGCAGTTCCAGAAGACGATCAGAATCAGCTTCGGCAAAAAGGATCGCCATCCAATCCAGTAGTATGAAGGAACAGATGTGCTCCTCGCACCCCGTGGATGAAAGGAGCATTTCAGGGCAACCTGGAAGAGGTTCGATGTAGGCTTGGTACAGGAGATGTTGCCCAAACGCACAGGCGCAGCTGGCAGCCCGTCTGCCACGTTGTGAGGCATCCCAAAAATGGCTATCACCGGAACAGTCCTGGTCATGGGCCAATAAAGGACTCATCCACAGGTCATAATCCTGATCAGCAAGAGATGTGTTGGAAAGGCAGACATCCATGGCCCATTGAAAGGGGCATCGGCGACAGTAGAACACAGGTTGCACACAGGTGAAATAGGCATAGCGGAAGGTTAGCCTATAACTGATGCGAAGCACAGCTAATGGCAGACATCCAAAAATAAGCTGCATTCGTTCACGGTTCAGTTGCAACTGACCGGGGTTGGCCAGGACCACAGGACAGGCAGCCATTGCGTAAGAGCAGTATGAGAACTAGCACTCTGCAGAACAGCCAAAGGAGTGATGGTTAACCGCCAAATGCACTTGAAAAATTGAATGAATTACACCCAGTAGTACTCCAAAAATAGTCTGAAACGAAGTAACAAGGCCATAGCCCACAAGTTAATAAAATATGTGCAAGGCCTTCAGTATCAGACGCTTTTGATATTTGGTGTATCAGTTCTCCAAAATGGAGTGGGAGAGTCGTGTTTAGCAGTGACTGAATCTCACTGGACGTTCGAGCCACCTGCAATTCGAAGGTCTCACGGGCTGATGTGAGAGCGACTTCTTGTTAGAAACAAAAGCGCTTTGAGCCTGCTTAACTCATTGAAGTCTGCTTTCATAGTGGGAATGTGAGGCCACAACTAACTATCTACAATCCCATATGGGGAGTAATAAGAACATTGCTACAGCAAGTTACACGTTGTGAAACTGTTACTATATACCGGACGCCTGCCCGTAAACCGCAGCGGTTGTAGTTATTCAGGATAAGATAACTTTCGTTAAAAAGGAGCTTTAGCGTGGGAATGTTAGCAGGGACTGGTGTTCCTTTTTTAAAACATGCAAAAATATTGCATGATACATTACAAGCCCCGTGTAACTGTACTTGACTTAGTGAAGGCGACAATGTCCCCAACGGCCATTTATCAGCATGTGTTTGGATGCTGGCTCTTGTTTGCACACTGCTAAGGGTTACATTTTGCAGCGCTGTGTGAGTTTTACGACTTACGTCATGTCCATGTTGATGGTAGTAGGGGATGGGAGGACACTGCTTCACCTCCCAGCACAGTTCACCCCTTAGCATCCTGGTAAATGCAGTTCAGTTCAAATGCTTACTTGAAATGTAGCTGAAGTGTTTCACCAAAGTTGGTCAGGGAGAGGTACAGAGACCTGAGAGGATTGTGGCAGCTTTCTCAGCAAACACAGAATTTCATTTTTTATCTCTACTGATGAAGGATAATATCCAGGGACACATGTGACTAGAGATTCACAGCACTAACCTGCAACAACCTTGGTGAAACACTTCAACGGAAATTCAAGTAAGCATTTAAACAGAAGTGCTTTTACCAGGATGCTAAGGGGTGAACTGTGCTGGGAGGTGACGTAGTGTCCTCCCATCCCCCTTCTGTCCATGTTGATGGTGTTGGCCAGTGTTATCTGGAATGCATCTTGTACAGTGTTGCCTAGTGGTGTGCTTTAGCTGTCATGCCATCATATGTCAACTCACTGTTATTTTCTTGTGTCTTTCTAGGTTCCTCCGCTCTCTCAATGGATTGTTGCATTCAAATCTTGTGATACATTGCAATGTGAGTTAACATGCTACTTACTATGATAAACATGTTACTGACACAAAGGCATAGGGGTGTGAATTGTGTTTATTTTGACATGAGTGACAGGTGAGTGGTGAAGTCGAAAGTGCTGGTACATGGATACTTAGGGTAGTACACACAATGGTGGAATTCCACAGTCCAACAGAACACTCCCATCATTGTGGCAATGTGGGATCGGATGTACAACAAAGTCAATGCTCTGTGCAACACTGGTGACATCAACGGTGGCTCCTAGAACTGGTTTTGCAAGGTGCTTTGCCACGTGATCCTCCCCTGGTCTTTCTCGGACGTCCCCTCTGCCGTTTGGCAGGGGGGGAACCTGCTGCATGCTCAGAGGTGTCTGAGGAGTCTGTGTCTTCTGCCTCACCCCTCCCTGTGGCCGCTGCTGAGTTGCTGTGAGTATCATCAGGCTGGCCACTGGGTGGGGGTGCCGCTATTTGAGCTGCATGGATGTCCCTCAGCACACACACAAGCTGGCCCATGTACTCCACAAGTTGTCCCAAACATGTGCCCATGGACCTTTGCAGCAGGCGGAGTTCACGCAGTTCTTCCACAACCTGGCCCATCTGTCCCTGGTTTTGTTGGTATACACCAAGGACTGTGTTCACAGTGGCCAGGGCCTCAGTGTCCTCCTGTGACTGTCCCCTTGCTGACCTCCCACCTGCCCTGCAGACACGGACCTGTGGCGTTGCCTGTCGCCGCCGCCGCACACTGTCGCCAGACTGCCTGGTGGTATTGGCAACAACTGCCACAGGGACAGTGTTGGAGGCAGCGGTGGTGATGGTGGAGGTGGCTGCCACACAGGACGTTGTTGCAGGTGTCAGCGTTGTTGTTGCAGTTGTTGTGGGAGTCGTGGTGGTGGTGGTGGGGACAGTGAGGTCCTGGGACTGAGCTTGCCTGGCCACGCTGGAGGGGCCAGCTCGGTCCTCCTCATCCAAAAAAACCAGGGAATCTGCATCCGCGAGTTCACCTTCCTGGGGGGGGGGACTGGCTTGGCTCATTCATGTCACGGTCGCCTGCTGTTACTAGCGAGTCACCTGTTGGACAGAGGTTAGATTGTCAGCATGTTCAGTACACAGCACAACTTTGATGATCATGTTTTGCACATTTCATTTGAGATGACCTGAATTTTGACATTAGCATTACTTGGCATTCGTGACAGTTTGTCAGCAGTCGAACATGATGTAGAGGTACATACATTGCTCGTTAGCGATGTGACATGGCTGAAGCAACAATTTCATATGTACAGATATATTGTATTTCCGAGGACATGTCCTCTGGTACCAACTTGTTGCTCATCCACTTCAGTTGATGCTAGGATATTTGTGACTTTTCTATGAGTATCTGTCTGCTATGCCGCAACTTCATGATTTCTGTTGTGCTTTTTGTACTGACCTCCTGTGGTTTGTGATGTTTGACTGAGTCTCCATGCATGTGTTGTGTTGATGTGAGCCTTTATGCTTTGAGACAATGGGACTTGCACATTGGATTTTGGCCATTGCGTTCCTGGGTTGTTGCTTTGCAGTTACATGTGACTTTATCAATGACACTGTGATTAATGTGACCTCTCAATGGGATTAGCTGTGTGTGCACTGGCTACAACTTATGGAATTTTACAGAGTTGGCTAACATGTGCGGGATGTGGTGGTCATATAGCTCCATGCTGTTTGGGAGGGAGTACAGAGGGCCTTGTGGGAGTGGTGGTCTTGCTGTCAGGTCTCAACAACCCCCTCCCCAGTAAGATGGCTACCTACCTGTTAGGAAGCACTGTCGACGGTGATGGCTGCCACATGGCTCTGGGGTGGTAAGGGTGCTCCATGCTGTTTGGGAGGGAGGCCAGGGTGCATGAGCTGACTACCTACCTGTGAGGTAAAGCAGAGGAAGGAAATGCTAGCCTTGTGGGACATTCATATTGAAAGCGTGCATTCTACATGGGTTTGATTTGGTCTGGCAATTGAGGCTCACTTGTTGTACACAACAGTACATTACAGTGGGATGTGATCATTTTGTTTGTACTTACCAGCCTCCACTCCCCCCTCAATTCCTGTGAGACTCTCTGGATGCAGTATGGCAAGCACCTTCTCCTCCCATTCATTGAAGGTTAGTGGTGGAATGGGAGGGCCGCCACCAGTTCTTTGGGCCACCTCGTGGTTCCTCTGGGCCCGAGCCTTGACCCGGGCCTTGAGGTCGGTCCACCGCCTTTTGATGTCACGCAGTGTGCGTAGGGTGGTCCCTACTGCATTGACTTTGTTGTAGATCCTTGCCCACATCTGATTTTTCTGCACAATTGGGGTCTGTTGGACCAGGTTCCCATACAAATGTGGTTCTACCCTAATTATCTCATCTACCATCACTTTCAACTCTGCATCTGAGAATTTGGGCATTTTTTGATTGGGCATGGTGCAAATGAATGAAAGGTGCAGGGTGCAAGGTGGTGATGAAGATGTGTGAGGTGGGTCAGGTGTATGGATAAGAAGTGGTGGTGTGTGGAGTTGGGTGGGTGTGATGTTGTGCTGTATGCTGTGTGCCAAAATGGTGTCCTGTCTCTCTCTGTATCTCTGTCTCAGCCCCTGCTTTGCAAAGGATGCTGGTCCATGAAGGGGTTGGTTTTATACTGTGGTATGTGGGTGTGTCCACATGAGTGATGACCACCAGGTGTCTCTTCCATGCTGACCATGGCTTTCTTTTCAGGAATACATTTGTGGTGTATCATTGGTGCGTGTCTGATTTGATTGAGGGCTGCGGAGAGTACAGGCACACTTTGAGCATTGTAGTGAAGTTTGTTCCGACCGCCGTTCATTTTTCCTGAGCGCGACCGCGGCGGTCGGAACAGCAATGATCGTTATGCCAGCTCCGCTGTCTCATCGTAATTGACCGTGCGGTCATTCCGCGGCAGTAGCAGCCTTTTAAGTCCATTGAACAGCTTTCCCCGTCCGCCACGGTTGGATTTGCAGCTTTTTCGACCTTTACGGATGGTCTTTTGGGAATTCCGTCCACCGCGGTAGGATTTTACGTGCGTTGCATCGTAATGTGACCGGCGGAAATGCCGCGGTACATGCAGGCGTTTTTTACCGTGAGCACGGCGGACGGAAGGGTTTTCCGTCCGCCATCGTAATCGACCCCTAAGATGTCTTTGGGTATGGAGAATACACTGTTGTATTACTCCATATTTATCATTGGGGCACCAAAAAAGAGAAACCGTGATTAAGACACTCAGTCTAAGAATTCTGTTATTGCATGATTTAAAGTAATTGCTATCATGTACATGCCAGATTTGGTACTTATCTGTAAGTGTCACCAGGACACAGTGGCATGAAACTGAACCAATCATTGGCGTTGGGAGTAATAAATGTAACATCGCTCCGTACCAGAATATTTCCAGGCATATAAGATCACATGCCATGATGATATGTGTATATATATGTAAGTCCACTCGAGATATTGAATTATGACGCTTTATTTATAATTTTTGGTAAATATGACTACCACTCCCACAATGCCTCATAATGGGACAAGTGGGAGATTGGTAAAAAAAAGGTAAAAGCGAAGATTGACTATCGCTATGTACCGTGACCAAGACCTGTGTGGTTGAAACGCGTAGGAGGAGTAAGATGGCTTGATAATTAAATTTTTAAAAACCCAAGGAGAGTGCTGCGTTATTTCTGAAATTGGTGAGAAATACACACATATATATATATATATATATATATATATATATATATATATATATTTCATTGAAGCTGTCAGCATGAAATTGAATAATGTTAGGTAGTGTGTTGGATGGCTCAGAAAGAAGACTTATTATTGGCTGTTGTTTAAAAAAGAAATGTAATACAGACATGGAAATGCTTTTGAACCTGTGGAGTAAGCACCTGCTGCTATCTTATATGAAAGCAGAATGTTCCTTCTAGAATGTGCTCTTGAACTTTTGACCTACTGGTTCCACTGGGTTGCTAGCTACACTGAGCTAAGACTGTGATTGTGGGAGAAGGGTGTTAAGAGACATAACATTTTTTGAAAATTTGAGGAGTGATGACAATGTAAGTAATGGCAAGTTTCTAATTTCCAACTCAGGACTATGTAATAAACTGTTGTGTACTTCATTTATATTTCAGAAAAATGAAGATAGTTATCGGTTTGAACACCTGTTTTTTTGCGATTACTCAGCGATGATCGCAGTATGTACGTACTGGCATGGGTGTGCAATGGTTTCGAGAATGGTAGTGTGGAAGTTGGAGTGGTGTAGGAACGGTTACATGGGGAGTGAATGGCTGCATCAGAGATTCTGTGGATGATGTCATGAGTTATAGTCATCAGTGCTGTCATCAGTGATGTCACTGACCATGTCATGAGTGACATTGCGGCGACGAGTTATAGTTAGCTCAGCTAACTATAACTGCTGTATTTCTATGGTTTTGGACGAGTGAAATATCAGCCTAACTATAACGTCCCTGTAACCTTAGGTTTTTATTCAGTGACTATAAATATATAATATATATATATATATATAAAACAGACTATGCCATATACATTCTTGAGTGCTCACGCAAACTCAAATATGTGGGTAGTACAAAATTGCCAGCCAATAAAAGAATTTTACAACACATCAGAGCCATTAGAAATCACGATCCGACTTACCCTGTAGCAAGACACTTTCAGGAGATGCATGACAGTACATCCAAAGATTTTTCATATTATTTAATTGACACAGTGCCTATTAACAGAAGTGGGAGGTGGAGTAGAGAGAGTCTTTTGAGAAAACTAGAAACCAGGTACATGCTTAAATCTGGACAGCAAAGCCCCAGGAGGCTTAAATACCATGGAGGACTTATACACGTGCTTATAGATAAGCACAGGAAACATGGAGAAACGGGTTACAAGTCTAGTCTTGATATTACCGAAGAGAGGTCATTAGGCTTCAAAGGAATTGGTAGACTCTCTAACTCTAGCCAGAGGCATAAGAAACAGAGGGATAGATATTTTCGAAAATTCCATCTTAAACAGTTTTTAGGGCTGTGGATGTTGTTATTTATCTTATTTATCTTATCCACTTTTATCTATTCTCCCTGGTTTTAGACTTTTTTGCACACTCCATTCTGTCCAAGGTTTGAACAAATTAGTACCTTTGACATTCTCTGCCTGCTCATTATAATATACAGGGTGTCAGGAATAAATATATATGGAACACACGTTGTACGAGGCTGCCATACTCCCCGAAACTACACACACATAGTGGTTTTTTAACCTAACATCACTATTTGCACTTCCACTTTACGAGCATATGCATATTTTTGGGCCCAGGCACTTTATAATGAGTAGGATGGAACTAGATCGGGGAAGTAGGAGAAGTTATTATCTTCCAAAGATCTTCCATAGTAGATAAAATGCTCAGCTTCTTGCGCTAGAATTACACTGCATTTAAGCATTAATAAAGTCATTTTAGTTAGATTTCAAATAAATTAATTAAGGACTTTTTTGAATATACATAAACAATTTTAATATTTTTACATATTTAAAAGTATTGTTAATATATTGTTTATTAATTGATGTAAATATGAATTTTTATACATTTATCATATATTCTGGGGAAAGTATTTTAAATAAGTAATAATTATTTATTTATTCAATTATTTATTATTCAACCTAATGTGCAATAATCTCAGAACTTGTCCCTTTGTAGTTGAAGTGAAGATTCCCACCTTTTTACGACTTTACCTATGTATTTATACAGATATTTAAGCAATTATGTATGTTGTTTCTTTGGTATTTTCATAATTGAATGGGATTGGCATGACGAAATGCAAAGAAGGTACAATGTTAAACACACTATGTGACAGTATCTTTTCCATGTCTACTCCTCTGCACCAATTAACATAGCACTGAGCACTTTAAATGGGGAAAAAAACACATCGGCGTTGTCATGTGATCAAGGTCCGGCTGGACCGAAACGCGTAATGGCCGTCTAAGCAATAAACATAATTGAAGCACCAACCTGTGGTCCGCGCCTGCTTAAGCCGAGAATTTGGCGATATACGAGGGTATACGAGCTGTGAACAAAGGATATTTGAACTGGTTTGGCTTTCACCAGTTGAACGCGGACCCCCACTCCCGAAGAGCGGCGAGTAACGTGAAGCTGACTCTTGCGGTCTTGCACCGGAAGCAATACTTGATCCGGAAGGATTCTTCATCGTCAGCCCCCTGCTACCGGAGATCGTACTGCTTGAGCAGTGTTGGCGTGCTCCGAGTCGGAGGACCCGCAGGACGCAGACAAGTGCAGAAGGTAGGATCGACAGAAGGTATAGCGGGGAGAGTGGTGTGCAAGTGGAGCACGATAAGGGCCAAACTGTTGGTACTCAACCCTGACGTTAGCAACCACGCTTATTCAAACGCACAATTGACCAGCAATGTCGGCCAACACGCTGAAGGACCGGAGGCGGCAGCCTCTGAAATGTTTAGTAATACACCCCCAAATGAGGCAAATTCAATGCAAAGAAGTGCCGATTCCAATCAGGCAACGAGCAGTGTTAAGGAGAAAATGAAAGCTTTGGAAAAACTCATGCGGGCGGAGCAGGGCAACTGGTGGGAACATAAGTCATTGCAGCGTTACCTGGACGTTGGGAGGGTTCCCAGAGGTCTCACGAATTCTCATAGCACCCAGCTATGACCAACCAAATCCCGACATGATGAAAGACTGGGCTCAATGTAATCTGGACTCGTCTAAGAAATTAATGGAAATTTTAGTGAAATATGCACAAGTCGATAGAGCCAAACTACAGGAGCAAATAGAACAATTAAATGAAGAATTAAGTCACATGAATAAAGATGAAGAAATCAAAAAATTAAGGGAAGAAATGACACTGAGGTTGCGTAAAGAAGAAGACAAAGTGAAAGAACGGAAAGCATTTAAGTTTCACCGCGACAGAGTCGACTATGAGACAGGGCGCATTTTCACCTTCTCACGGAAATACGATACATTAAAAGCTAATAAAATGAAAACAAAAAGTGATCAAACACCGAAACCCTCCGCAAACAGAGGAGGACAAAGTGACACTTCGAGATCAGACTGGAGTTCAGCCATGGAAAGTGAAGTGGAAAATGAACCACAACAAGCGAGTACGAGCGGAACTCGCCCGACATTAACACCAGCGCAGGAGTTGGATTTTTGTCTCAAGAGCGGAGACAAACTCTCCGCCCAAGGATCCAGAGGAATATAACAGGAAGAGGCGCAACCACAAGCGCAGGGAGAGGAGAAAAGCAAGAAGAAAGGCCTGCACAAAACAAGAGGCGCGGAAGAGGCTGGTGGAACTGCAAGCAGTAGTAGCAGATGATGATATTTCAAAAACCATCGTCAATCTTACAGATATCGATTTAAATAAAGCAGAAAAACAAATACTTGCCCTGGGACTCTCATACTGCCCGGAGTCGAACTTTAATTATGCTAATACTAGAATGGACGTGTATCGTTTTGTTAGAAAACTAAAACTTCAAAAACATTTTGCCATCAACCAGCAGATTAACAATGGCAACCAAGACAACAAGCAGACCAAAATGCAAGACTTAGTCCCAACAACAGACAGTACTCTGTTGGAAACCCTGATGGAATTACAAGAAGAAGTGACTGGCACAAATTGTGGTGATTCCCAGGAAGCTGACACTCCTGACCAAAGCAACAATGATGGAAACCAAGCAACAAGTGTACATAGGAAAAAGACACCCTTTAAGAAAAAAATCGACTTTTAACCTTATAATATCAAGGGATGGAATTGATATCTTCAATGAAAATGTGATCAGTGATATCAAAAAATTAAATTACAAAATACAAAATAAAGAGGACAAATTGAACTCAAAATATTGTCAATACAATCAGTTGATGTCCAAATTACAAAAGAATAGCAACATTGTAATTAGAAATTCAGATAAAGGGGGCAACCTCGTGTTATGGGCTAAACAAGATTACGTTGAGGAAGCACTATCTCAATTAAACGACAGATCCTGCTATCGAAAAAGCAATATACTTGAATTAAGAGCAATGTATAATGACTTTTATGGAAAAATACTAGCATGGAAAAGCGCAGATTTACTTACTTTGGAAGAGTACAAATTCATCAAAAAAGACAACCCCAAAGTACCCAGTATATACTTCATCCCAAAAATTCATAAAAATGCCTTGAAACCACCGGGAAGACCAATCATTTCAGCGCAAGAAAGCATATTAGAAAATGTATCACAATACATAGACTTTTTCCTGCAAGATCTGGTTAAAGCTTTGCCCTCATACATCAGAGACTCTAGTGAGTTCATTGCAAAACTCAAGGATTTCAAATGGGAAAAGAACTATATTCTAATGACTCTTGATGTGGTATCCTTATATACCAGCATCAACCATAAGGATGGCCTAAGAGCACTTCACCACTATTTCACCAAGGACAAAACAACACTGCCCACCCACAATATGATGCTGATCAATATGACGAACTTTTGTTTAAACAACAATGTATTTTTATTTGACCGCACATATTATCAACAGCTACGTGGAGTGGCAATGGGGGCCAGCTTCTCCCCCAGCTATGCCTGTCTCCACATGGGCTGGTGGGAGGAGCTGGTCCTAGGTACCACACACAAGCAGTACATGCAAAATAATGTGAAATTGTACTTGCGCTTCATTGATGACATATTTATTGTGTGGGAAGGTTCAGGATTAGAAGCATCTGAATTTGTAAGCACTATCAATCAGAACAACATCAATTTAAAATTTACTGAAACCATAAGTGATAAGAAAATTAATTTTCTTGATGTTGAAATATATGTAGAAAATGACAAACTTGAAACTAGGATATATAGAAAGGAGACAGCAGGTAATGCAGTACTTCATCATTCAAGCTTCCATCCGAGACACCTGGTAGAAAGTATCCCCTATGGGGAAATGTTGCGGTTAAAGCGAATATGCAGCAACCCTAAAGATCTAATTAAAGCACAACAAGAAAGCAGGACCCGCTTTTAGCTAGGGGATATTCCGCTAAAGTAATCGACACTGCTATCAGAAAAACAGAGATTCAGTATAGAAACAATCTATTAATGACGAAGCCCAAAAATGACAATCCAGTGAATGATCCCCCAGATGTCAGGCTAATTATAGCCTATAGTGCCCAACAAAAAACTATCAAAAATATCATACAGCGGAATTGGCCCATAGTACAAAGTGATCCTATAATAGGAGCCAAATTACCGCATAACTTAGGCATCACATACCGCAGAGCACCATCCATGCGTAACAGTTTAGTGAAAAGCAGCCCAGAAATTACAGATCAATCTAATTGCCTAAAATGCCACAATGGTTTTACCAAATGTAAAAACTGTAAGGCTTGTTATTTTGGTATTAACAAATGAACGTATAAGACGGCATTCAATGCAAAAGAAATAGAAATAAACAAACCTCTGCATTGCAAAACGGACTATGCCATATACATTCTTGAGTGCTCATGCAAACTCAAATATGTGGGTAGCACTAAATTGCCAGCCAATAAAAGAATTTTACAACACATCAGAGCCATTAGAAATCACAATCCGACTTACCCTGTAGCAAGACACTTTCAGGAGATGCATGACAGTAATCTAAAAGATTTTCCATATTATTTAATTGATACAGTGCCTATCAACAGAAGGGGAGGCGATAGAGATAGTCTTTTGGAAAACTAGAAACCAGGTACATCTTAAATCTGGACAGCAAAGCCCCAGGAGGTTTAAATACCACGGAGGACTTATACACGTGCTTATAGATAAGCACAGGACATATGGAGAAACGGGTGTTACAAGTCTAGTCTTGATAGTACCGAAGAGAGTCATTAGGCTTCAAAGGAATTTGTAGACTCTCTCACTCTAACCAGAGGGCATAAAAACAGAGGGATGGATATTTTAGAAATTCCATCTTAAACAGTTTTTTAGGGCTGTGGATGTTCTTATTTATCTTATCCACTTTTATCTACTCTCCCTGTTTTTAGACTTTTTGCACACTCCATTATGTCCAAGGGTGAACAAATGAGTACCTTTACACTCGTCTGCTCATTACAACATACAGGGTGTCAGGAATAAACATATATAGAATACACAAGAACGAGGCTGCCATACTTACCGAAACCACATACATAGTGGTTTTTAACCTAACATCACTATTTGCACTTGCACTTTGGTATATATTTTTTTGCACAGGCACTTTATAACGAGTAGGATGGAACTAGAACGAAATAGGACAAGTATTATCTTTCCAAAGATCTTCCATAGTAGATCAAATATATTTGCACTAGAATTATACTGCATTTAAGCATTAAAGTCATTTTAAGGATTTCAAATTAATTAATTAAGGACTTTTTTGAATATACTAAACAATTTTAATATTTTTACATATTTAAAAGTATTGTTAATATATTGTTTATTAATTGATGTAAATGTGAATTTTTATACATTTATCACATATTCTGGGGAAAGTATTTTAAATAAGTAATAATTATTTATTTATTTAATTATTTATTTATTCAACCTAATGTGCAATAATCTCAGAACTTGTCCCTTTGTAGTTGAAGTGAAGATTCCCACCTTTTACGACTTTACCTATGTATTTATACAGATATTTAAGCAATTATGTATGTTGTTTCTTTGGTATTTTCATAATTGAATGGGATTGGCATGACGAAATACAAAGAAGGTACAATGTTAAACACACTATGTGACAGTATCTTTTCCATGTCTACTCCTCTGCACCAATTAACATAGCACTGAGCACTTTAAATGGGGAAAAAAACACATCAGCGTTGTCATGTGATCAAGGTCCGGCTGGACCGAAACCGTAATGGCCCGACTAAGCAATAAACATAATTGAAGCACCAACCTGTGGTCCGCGCCTGCTTAAGCCGAAAATTTGGCGATATACGAGGGTATACGAGCTGTGAACAAAGGATATATATATATATATATATATATATATATATATATATATATATCATCACACAAAAACCTCCCCAAGCTCATTAGAGGCGGCCGGCACTCGAAGTAAAGGGATTACATCCTGTTTATACCATTTACTTCGAGTGCCGTACTCTCTCTGGTTGGGAAGGTTTTTGTGTGATAGTTCCCAGCGCAGGTGGAGGGGCTGTTTCGCCGTGCACCACCAGTGATCTGTCAGCACGCCAGCATACCGCACTGTTTTCCCAGATATATGATCAAGGCCACCGTCTGTGGCGAAAGCAGCGTCTGAGACAAGCACCGATGTAATAAAGTTGAAAATATTTGGCACCAGCTACATACGTTGTCCGTGTCCTCGTTTTGTGCGGGGACTGCACAAGGATTGCTTTGCTGATATATATATATAAATATATATATATATATAGTGGTCTCCACTGGGTAGTCACAGTTGGGTTAGTTACAGTGCACGTCCAAAGTGCATCAAGTCCGTGAGGACAGAGAAATTAGGAGGTGTGAAGCCTGGTGATAAGGGAAAACAGATCCATATGACTAGAAATTCTAATCAACTGCAATAGTATGGTTGATGAAACGCAGTGGAACTCACTAACCTCAAGTGTATGTACAAATGGATGGTCCAAGAAAGTAGGAGGAAAAACAATTGCCTCCCTTATGCCGTTCCGTGGTGGTTATGAGGGTATCTAAATAAAAGTAAACTGTTCAGTGAACGAACAGACTAGAGCGGCTAAAACCATTACATAACAGGATTTCTGAAATGACACCCTAACCTCTCACATCTCATACGGTGAGCTATAAGAATGCGAAAAGAGGTGACTCACAAGAGAACATGGGCGGGGGCTATAATGCGCTAAATGGAGTGTGTACCTAACGTACTAGAGTAGCGGAGCAAACATAAAATAAAAGTTGGTCGTACAACAAAAAGAAAAAAATGAGCTATTGAAGACAGCAAAGCCTATCCTAAGCCAAGCGCCTACTAAGTAATACCATGAAACGCTCACAGGAGAGCAAAACTCGCAATGCCTCAAAATATAATAAAGCAAGCGCTTGAAAACAGGTAGAGGTTGTTATAACAAAAAAGACAAATAACTAATGTATAATGACTAAACCGAGCGGGAACAAGGCAAAATGTAAAGATAACAAAAGAGACAGCCGCAGCCGGGTATCCACGTGAACATGACTTCAATCCTAAATCTTACTTGATAAAGTGCTCCGTGTTCGGGCAGTAAGCGGCGCAATTCGTGCTCGATGAAGAGAGTAATGCGGAAGCAGTGTCTCCAAGCCAGTATAAGTAAAAATCCCGGTTAGGTACTTCCGGGTAAGGGGGCCAAAAAAGGGAAAAAGAGACTAGAACGTACACCAACGAACTGAGGCCCGCCATGTTGCTAGTGACCCTCGTTACCATCGTAACTAGGCAACCTGATAACAGTAAAATAATGTATGTACGCATAGTGCGTTTCTAAATCTATGAGTAAGAAGAGGCCATGTAGGACCACTGCATCACAACGAAAATTATGGGAGCATGAGAGGCGATACTCTGATATTTACCAAAAGTGGTGGAAAAAGAATTAGTGAACCAGGATTTAGACGCGCGGAAAAAAAAAAAAAACTATTTTTTTAAATTCACGCTACTCGACCAAGAGTATGTGCCATAATGGCAAGAATGAGAAGATCCTGATAGTCCATATGTGCTAATAGGGAAGCAGATGGGGGAAAGACACAGATAGAGGTGGCATCAGTGACTTTTATCCGTTCTATGTGCCATGGTGGTGAACATTATTTTAAATAAAGAGATGAACTGCGTAATCACTGGTAACATGTTTCAGGTTCTATCATTGCCAATGCTGCTACTATTAATATACAGTCCAAGTACAGCCATAATATTGATCGTTAAGAAAGTGTAAGTTGTAATTCCAATCAGCTCTAAAATAAGTTGTTATAGTATGAGCGGAAACCATAATACACATATGTAGGTTCAAGAATATTATAGAAACAATCACATTCGTATATCTTGTAAGAGACAGATGGAAAAGCATAGATATGCTCATCGCCGTAATAGTGAATAGGGATACATACAGTGGTGAGTCCTCAGATTTTTATTATCATTGTTGGAAGCTGCAAAATTAGTAAAGTAACTACAGAAAATAATGCATTTCATTGTCAATGTTGAGGCCCAGAGTTGCAGATCGCAGTACAAATCCACCTAGCTTCAAGTTGTCCTAAGGGTCAGTTCTCTGTTTCCACCCCGTTTGTTGGGCAACACCATATCAATACCATGAAAGCGAAATTTGGATCTATCTACCCCATCTCTACATTCATGTGAGACTAGGGCATATGAGGTGTCCCCATTCGCAACTTCGCTCTACGGTGTTCCTGTATGCGAGTTTTGAGTTGTCTTACTGTGCTGCCCACATAAATTTTACTACAACCACAGATCCAATATGTATATCACAAAGCTAGTCAGACAATTAATGAAATGCCGTATCTTATGATGTGTGCCAGTGTTGTAACAAAAGGTGGTGATTTTATTACACCCTAAATTACAAATGTTACAGGTACTGCAAGTATAGAACCCCAGAGGTTTGCGCAGCCAACTCTGTTGTTGAGGTGTTCTGGGTATTGTGTAGCTAGGACACAGAGAGTCCCTAATTGTTCTGCTTTTCCTGAAAGTCATGGATGGTTTCTGAGTGATGATGTTATTCACTCCAGGTGCCCCCTTAAGCAGTGGCCAATGTTTGGTAAGGATCTTGAACACCTCATGGTTGAGTCTAGAGTGTGTCGTAATGAATGAGAGTCTCTCCTTACCCATTCTGCTGCCCTTGCTGCTACTCCTAAGTATGTCTTTTCTCTTAAGGTTCCTGGCCCGATTCCTAGCTGAGTGCAAGACGCGCAGTACGTAACCCCTCCTGTGCAGTCTGTCCATAGTAAGTGCGGTATGGGCTTCAAAATTGTCATCTTCGCTACAATTTCTACGAATACGTACCATTTCCCCATATGGAATAGCCTTCTTAGTGGACGTTGGGTGGGAGCTGGTGTAATGTAAAATACTGTTTGCTGCAGTATCCTTCCTATACAGGTACTGTGTATTCTATTGTCCCGGACATATAGTTCGAGGTCAAGAAAATGTATGGATGTTAGTGACATCTCAAGGGTGAAAGCGACATTAAGTATGTTCTGGTTGAGAAAGTTAAAATACTCAGTCAGCTCGAGTCCTGTGCCAGTCCATATGATGATAATATCATCAATAAAACGGCCCCAGAACTGAATATGTCCAGTCCATTCTGAGGCCGCTCGTGACTCATGCATGGGTGTGCTCCACCCACCCCATGAAGAGGTTTGCGTACGATGGAGCGAATTTGGATCCCATCGCGGCAATCCTGCTCCTGTTTGTACCAGGTATGATTAAACAAAAGAAGTTATTGTCTAAGATCAGGTCGATCATGGTCAGAAGCATAGTATTATGATCAAAGAAAGTCGCCTGTCTCTTTGCTAAGAAAAGAAATCAGTAGCTATTCTTCCAAGGTCCTTCCCTGATGCAGGTGTATAAGGATACCACGTCCAAAGTGGCAAACCACATTCCATCCTCCCACTCTAGATCCTCAAGTTTATTTAGAATATCAGTGCTGTCCCTGACATGTGATGGAAGGTTAGTTACAAAAAGGCTGAAGGAAAGTGTCAACAAAATCGGAAATGGCTTCAGTCATGGAGCCAATGCTTGAAATAATTGGGCGTCCAGGAGGAAAGGGTTGCTTTTTGTGTATCTTCGGTAATAGATAGATACAGGGGTACCTGGGATTCTGAATTAAGAGGAAATTGTATTCAGTATCTGATAGAAGTCCAACCTCCTTCCAATGTATGAGTTGGCCATTAATCAGAGTAGTGGCTGCAGGACATGGATTGTTAGTGAGTTTTGTGTAGTGTATGATGTTGTTAAGTTGTCTCAGTACCTCACCGTCATAATCTTCCCTATTCATCACCACCACGTTACCACCCTTGTCTGCCTCTCTAATAACTAAGGAATCATTGTTACTAAGGCTATATATGGCTTTTCTCTCTTCCCATGTTAGGTTGTCCTTGGTGTATTTGTTAGTATGTCTCTGTAGCTTGTCTTCCAGCCCATAAAGAGTCTCTTGATACTAGATCATGAAATACCTCGATGCTGTTAAGATGAGTACCCTGTGGAGTAAATTTGCTCCGTGTGTGTAATCCACTATCACATGAGTAATCTTGTGTGATGTTTAACTCGGCCAGCACACTGCTGACCGAGGAATCGTTATCCTCATCTAGAGAGAGTAATGTGGCTACATTTTTAACATGTGAGACAGTGATGTCTGTTCGAGTTGCAGGCAAATCATCTACATGACATTCAAAGTTGTTCACAGAAAAATGGCATTTAGTTTAGCAGTACGTACAAATTTGTACAAATCTACATGTAAATCTGGAAAAAAGACCCTGAGATACAGGACAATATCCAAGTCCTTTATTCAGAACATTATTCTCATGCACAGACAGTGGGTAACTGGACAAATTGATAACCAACTCATCTATAACAGCAGGTACAGTCATATTGATTGCATTCATTATGCATTTCATCCATTAGCGCTTGTTCATCTGGCTCTTTTGATAGCAGCGTCAGAACCCTGTCCCCCTTCTAGCATTTTTCCTCCTCCCCCCCTCTCTGGTTTTCTCTTTTTGTTTTTCTGTTCCCAATCCACGAGACGAAGGACCTCGTCTAAAGAGTCGACGGGCCCCGCTACCTGGGTAGGCTGCACCCTAAGGAGCCCTCCTTCCATCCCGGTTTCACGATCCTCTAGTGACAATGCATCTGAGCTTACACTGATGCTAGATGTGCCTCCCATGTAGCTAGGTGTGGCGGAGACATTTTTACATTAGGGACTTGTATATTGTCAAACCTTGTAGCCAGAACGTGAAGATACGCCCATTCTCATAATCACGATCATCTCGTACTATCTTGTGAAGTTTCCTACTCTTCACTGCTGATTGATGCGCTGTAATCTGTTCTTTGAGTATGGCATAATTTTTTGGTAGTACGCCTCAACTAGGTTAAGTTGTTTAATCTCATCCTCCAGAGCTTTTATTTCAGTCCGGAGCTTAGCACACTTCCCATCTGCATGAGCTATAGAGTATCCTCATCATGTTAAATGAGGGAATTATGCAAATTATCTTCCCATTCTGAGAGCAGGTCTGGATCTAAATCATCGAAGCTGGGGAATGTCAGGATCCTAAAGCCTCTGGGTACTTTCTTATTCTCCAGGTACCTTTTAAGAGTGACCCCCGTCCCACCGCTTGAGCTCATTTTTTTAAGTCTTTGAAGTTTTGGGAATTTTCAATTTCAACCCTTCCTTTTTGGTTGCCAACAAGGTTTGACAATATACAAGTCCCTAATGTAAATGTCTCAGCCATCACCTAGCACAGGAGTACATCTAGCATCAGTGTAAGCTCAGATGCATTGTCACTGAGGGTCGTGAGCCGGATGGGAAGGAGGGTCTTCAGGGTGCAGCTCAGGCTAGCTTGGGCCATCGACTGCTTAGGCCCGAGGTCACTTCGTTCCAGGATTGGTGCAAGAAAACAGAAAAGCAAAACCAGGAGAGGAGGGGAGGAGGAAAAATGCTAAGAAGGGGACAGGTTCTGCACGGCGTTAATCAAAGAGCCGGGTGAACAAGCGCTAATGGATGAGAATGCATATTAGCCGCAATCCGCAATATGACGGCGCCTGCTGT
>CAWUFW010027821.1:0-24776 GCA_963921515.1 Calotriton arnoldi
GGTGGTGGTAGTGGTAGGCATCCATCCCCCTATTAGTGTGGATGGTAGTAGTGACAGGCATCCAGGCCCCCCTGAGTAGGGGTGGTGGTAGTAGTGGCAGGCATCCATCCCCCTAAGGGTGGGGATGGTAGTAGTGACAGGCATCCAGGCCCCCCTGAGTAGGGGTGGTGGTGGTGGTAGGCATCCAGCCCCCCTGAGTAGGGGTGGTGGTAGTGGTAGGCATCCATCCCCCTATTAGTGGGGATGGTAGTAGTGACAGGCATCCAGGCCCCCTGAGTAGGGGTGGTGGTAGTGGTAGGCATCCAGGCCCCCCTGAGTAGGGGTGGTGGTAGTGGTAGGCATCCAGGTCCCCCTGAGTAGGGGTGGTGGTAGTGGCAGGCATCCATCCCCCTAATGGTGGGGATGGTAGTAGTGACAGGCATCCAGGCCCCCCTGAGTAGGGGTGGTGGTAGTGGTAGGCATCCATCCCCCATGAGTGGGGATGGTAGTAGTGACAGGCATCCAGGCCCCCCTGAGTAGGGGTGGTGGTGGTGGTAGGCATCCAGCCCCCCCTGAGTAGGGGTGGTGGTAGTGGTAGGCATCCATCCCCCTATTAGTGTGGATGGTAGTAGTGACAGGCATCAAGGCCCCCTTGTGTAGGGGTGGTGGTAGTGGTAGGCATCCCGGCCCCCCTGAGTAGGGGTGGTGGTAGTAGTGGCAGGCATCCATCCCCCTAAGGGTGGGGATGGTAGTAGTGACAGGCATCCAGGCCCCCCTGAGTAGGGGTGGTGGTAGTGGTAGGCATCCATCCCCCCATGAGTGGGGATGGTAGTAGTGACAGGCATCGAGCCCCCCCTGAGTGGGGTGGTGGTAGTGGCAGGCATCCAGGCCCCCCTGAGTAGGGGTGGTGATAGTGGTAGGCATCCAGCCCCCCTGAGTAGGGGTGGTGGTAGTGGTAGGCATCCAGCCCCCCATGAGTAGGGGTGGTGGTAGTGGTAGGCATCCATCCCCCTAAGGGTGGGGATGGTAGTAGTGAAAGGCATCGAGCCCCCCCTGAGTGGGGTGGTGGTAGTGGCAGGCATCCAGCCCCCCTGAGTAGGGGTGGTGGTAGTGGTAGGCATCCAGGCCCCCCTGAGTAGGGGTGGTGGTGGTGGTAGGCATCCAGCCCCCCCTGAGTAGGGGTGGTGGTGGTGGTGGTAGGCATCCAGCCCCCTGAGTAGGGGTGGTGGTAGTGGTAGGCATCCATCCCCCTAAGGGTGGGGATGGTAGTAGTGACAGGCATCCAGGCCCCCTGAGTAGGGGTGGTGGTGGTGGTAGGCATCCAGCCCCCTGAGTAGGGGTGGTGGTAGTGGTAGGCATCCATCCCCCTATTAGTGGGGATGGTAGTAGTGACAGGCATCCAGGCCCCCCTGAGTAGGGGTGGTGGTAGTGGTAGGCATCCAGGCCCCCCTGAGTAGGGGTGGTGGTAGTGGTAGGCATCCATCCCCCTATTAGTGGGGATGGTAGTAGTGACAGGCATCCAGGCCCCCCTGAGTAGGGGTGGTGGTAGTGGTAGGCATCCATCCCCCTATTAGTGGGGATGGTAGTAGTGACAGGCATCCAGGCCCCCCATGAGTAGGGGTGGTGGTAGTGGTAGGCATCCAGGCCCCCCTGAGTAGGGATGGTGGTAGTGGTAGGCATCCATCCCCCTAAGGGTGGGATGGTAGTAGTGACAGGCATCCAGCCCCCCCTGAGTGGGGTGGTGGTAGTGGCAGGCATCCAGCCCCCTATGGGTGTGTATGGCATTGGTGATGGCCATCCCACCCCTATGGTTCTGATGTTGCTAGTGTACATCATTTGTGCATCCCTATGTGTGTGTGACATATTTCGGGTACGTGTCGTTTGTTTGTGTTGTTGGTGTTTGACTTATCGTCTGTGCCGTACGCGTCCGTGCCGGTCCCGGTAATAGATGTAGAGTATAGGTAGGACCTGCGCAATGGGATTCATGCTTGGATCATCTCGTTCGGGTTTCTCGTGTCTTCGACTCGTACTCGTAGCAGGCTTGTTCGTCTCGTAGCCGTGGATCATCTTGTGGCGCGAAACGGAGCTTATGTACGGCTCGCCCGGATGCTCATTCGTCCCGGACGTAGCAACGGGTTCGGCGCGTACGGAGTGCGCATCGTACTCGTCCGGCCGGAAGGTGCTGTGTATTTGCTTCCGTGCGACTCGATTCGGCGTTTACGGATCCGGCTCGGGCGGGGAACAGGAGCTGAATTGGGTAAGTACGGCTCGCTCGGAAACTGGGTTGTTATACGCATCGTACTTGTTCGTCCGGACGAATGTTCGAATGGGTCGGGAAACACGCATTCGACTGGTTTTTTTTCCGGACGAATACTGTTAGGTGCGCTTCCGGCCGGGATCGGAATCGACCCCTTAATGTCAGCATTGTCTTTCAGGGACTGCTTTTCATAGTCTGCTTGTTGCCCTGGGGTAGTGGGAACAGCCTGTGGTGGCACTGCCAGCTGTGATGAGGAGGGTCCCGGGACTGTCCCTAGACCACCACAATGGGAAGCACTCCATTTCCTGCCTGGTGCTTGCCCTGTCAAGCGATTTCTGTCCCCAAGGTGGCAACTTCCAAGTCCCCACTGCCTTCCATTCCTCGTGTTTCCTTCCCATGCACCTGTAGACCTTGGTAACATGCCTGAGGTGGTGGTACCTCTCCAAGCGAATTCGGAAGGCCTTCTCCTGTTCAGGGGTCATGTTGTCGAGGAAGGACATATGTATCAGACCAAGCTGAAGTTGTCCAAGTTGTCGTCAATTGCATGCCTGAATTACTATTAGCAGCACTCGTGGCATGTCCTGTAAGTCTGGGCAGTGAACTCCGCTCCGCTCACATAGTTTGTGGAGTTTTCCGCACTCCGCAGTACGCAAAGCTCGCAGAGTTCTGAAAAACTCCGCTCCGCATAGCAGAGCGGAGTATTTTTCCTCGGTTGTGCTCGTCAATGTCAAGTTGGTAAGCGCGAGCAAGGAAAATACACCTCCCGGTGAGATTTTTCCTCATTCGCAATCGTCAACGTCAAGTTGGTGAGTGTGAAAAATCAACCTCCCAGCAAGATTTCTCAACGAGGGAGGTCGGATTTCTCATTGCGAGTGGTTGCATATGCTCGCGACCGCTCGCATTGAGAAACCGTCCGTTCGCGTTGAGAAAGCTGCCGCTCAAGTAAAAAATCTACTCGAGCGGCAGAAAGGAAGCAGCACCTGCTTGCGCCCACTTGCGCCCACTTGCGCCCACTTGCGCTGTGCATGGTGCCATTCGCGATGATTGCACAGTACGGACAAACACCCAGTGCTGAAAATCACAGCGAACGGCATTTATCTAACGCACTCCGCTGCTTGCAGGGCTCCGCGTAGCGCGGCAGAGTTTTTTTGCACTTTGCGGAGTTCCACGTGGCGGAACTCCGCGAACTCTACCTAGGCTTAATGTCCAGCCAAAAAAAGACATCTATGGAACGAATCATGGACAACTGTCATAGAAAGCATGCACTTCTCCTAAAGTTACAATGCAAAAGTACTCAGGTCTTGCCCTTGTAGGGTTATTAACGAATCTGTAAATGACAGATCTAACAACCTAACTAAAGGGAAGGGCTTCCGCTAAATGTGCGAAACAAAGCCCCGAATCTAAGAAGAGAAAATTCTCTTCTTGAGTCCCCTCACTCACCAAGGGTTGCCCCTAGGTGACGTGCTTCATCAATGGGGCCATCCCAGACATCTACTGTCTGGGGTGTGCTGCAACTTGCGGAACTACGTAGGAGCACTTTTTGTGAAAAAATGTGTAGTGCAGTGTTGGGGGGAGTGGTGATGGTGATGCTAAAAATACCTAGCTAGTGAGCGATTAGTTTATTCCTGCTCCTAGTTGGTATGGATAAAAAGGGGTTAATAATAGGGAGGAAGTGTAACTGTTATGTGTATACTATCCCTAGTATTTGGTCAACATGTTTCGAGGTGTCCCCTAAACCTCTTCTTCAGGACCACATGGGGACCAGCACCATGCATACCACTCCGTGAGAAAAACAATCCTATACTAAAGAAATAATATAATAAAGAACAGGTGCACACCTAATGTGTGAGCACCAAAATTAAATACATACGGTTGAAATCAGACTCGTAGTATCTGTTCAAGGAGATAAAGTGACAAAGAGATTAGTGCATATTGCCTGCCCACCTCTCACGTGGGCAGGTCCAAACCATATCCAGTGCTTAATTCAATGCGTTCCTCTATAGTTTGTGTCGGTGCCCTTAGTAGTAAAAATGATTGAATTAGTGCTTGTATCCAATGTGACACCTTGGAACACATCTGACTACTCTATTGTGAGAAAGCATGGTTATTCGTTAAAAAACATTGGTAAAAAGGGAAAGAAACACTCGTGAGCAAACATTACAAGACAAAACAAACATATAAACATACTGTTCACAATTTGTAAGAACATACTTCTGTTTTGGCAACGCTGTGCCTCATGGACTGCCAGGGTGGAGGGGCTTGTAGTAACCCTAGAAGAATGTATATAAAGTATTTGAGTCAAGGGAAGGGCCATGGGTAAAAGCAAAATACTGGTTAGTTATTCCCCATAGCGTGGCCTGGAGGAAAAAACGAGCATTTTTCAGGGATCCTGGGTTCCTGTTAGGGAAGAAAAGATCTTACTTGGCTCAGCACTCCTCCGTCAATGACACATACTCGTACCCGGGCGGACCGCATATTAGCGTGTCTTCAGCTCGATGTTGTTTAAATACTGGCAGGAAAAGCCCAGTCATGCTCATATGCGAATAAAGACTAGACCGCGGTTGTAAGAAAATGGCCGCCTAGTTTCGGAACTTTGTCCGCGCCATTTTGGGAGGATCATTTTCAGAGTTGGAAAACATTTTTTAATTAAATTAGTGGCATTGTAAAACTGAGGGATGAGTAAATAATAATTTATCAGTATTTTTTTAGGTTATTACCGCAACTGAAAAAAGACTACGACAAAAAGAGAAAATGAAAAAAGACTATGAACCAAGGTTAATGGCCATTTCATTATTGGCAAAGTTCGAGCGCCATATTGGAAGTAGAGACCTGAATTGGTCCACCTCCAATATTTAGTTGAAAGATTATCAATTGAGGTGTATTTAGTATGGTGTCAACCTGAGAGGAGAAACTACTCTAAAGCCTATGTTTGATAGCGAGGCAGTAGGATTTTGACTGTTGCTTTTGTGTGGATATGGATGCGGTCGTTCAGTAATTACAAGTTCCTTGCATCATGCCAGTGGAGTTACAAAGGCAATGTGAGGTCTCACATGGGAGTCTGTTCATGGGACCTTTTCTTGGAGGTGATTTGAGTACCGTCCGGTCCTCTCATCTGTGATGTAAACAAAACAGTCCCGGAGTGGTATTGGGATTATTATATCTGTATCTCCAATGTACCCAAGGTGTAGTTCATCTTGTGAACTGTCCCCATGGGATATTATCATTCAGACCTGTCGTATCTGTGTGCAATTTGAACACCCATCTTTGTTCTTTTTCCAGCAGCTTCTGTTCTAAATTTTCACAGTGTGTCATGTGTTCTAACACTGCCCATCGCATGTCATTTGGGGTGTGTTTCTTTTCATTAAAGTGCGCCGTCATCCTCGTGCTCGCCCTGTGGCACCTGATGTTGCTACGGTGCTCACATATTCTCGTGCTGACCTTTCTAGTAGTCATGCCTACATAGTGTAGGTTACAGCTACATGTGATCATGTATATCACCCCTGAGCTGTTGCATGTGGTGAACTTTCTTAATTCCCAAGTTGTTCCTGTGTTGAAAGTCACTTTCTTCGTGGTAGCAGTTAGGTGGCACACACTGCAGTTGCCACATGGGTGATGGCATGTGGGTAACGTACTGATTACCTGTTGGTTGTTCTTGAGTTGGGATTTTGGGCGAGTGTGTACTAGGATGTCCTTGAGGTTCTTGCCTCTTCTATGTGAGAACATGGGTAGTGGGATATTTAGTTTCCCACTGTTGAGGATGCTCCAGTGCTTTCTTACTATCTTAGAGACTTTGTCCGATGCTATGTTAAATGTTGTTATACAGATGGGTCTTTTGTCTTTTTCTCTGTCCTCTTTTTCATATGTTTCCAGAAGAGTGTCCCTGTGATTATTGCCTGCTCTTTTCTTTGCTTTATTGATGGTCTTAGCAGGGTATTTTCTCTTCCCGAGTTTTTCGGATAGGTCTTTTGCCTGTATTTCATAATCCCTTATTTCTGAGCAATTCCTCCTGAGCCGGAGAAATTGGCCAAAAGGGAGGTTTTCTTTCAGGTGGCGAGGGTGAAAACTGTCATAAAGTAGTAGGCAGTTCTTGGCAGTGGGTTTAAAGTGAGTGGTAGTCTTAAGAGTCCCTTCTGCCGCATAGATGTTGATATCTAGAAGCACCAATTCTGATCTGCTCATGGTGTGTGTGAATTTTAGGAATGGGTCCTGTAGATTGAGCCATTGGAGGAACTCGTTTGCTTCAGATTCGTCGCCTTTGCATACCATAAGGACATCGTCAATGTACCTCTTCCATTCCAGTATTTTTTCTCGGTGTGGGTTGTTGTCTGACAAAATCTTGTGTTCTTCTAAGTGGTAAACATACAATCCTGCCACACTTGGAGCAAAGGTGCTCCCCATGCTGGTCCCATGTCGTTGTCGGAACAGGATGTCCTCAAAACGGAAAATATTCTCAGTCAAAGCCCGTTTACAGCAATCCAGGACTATATGTTGTGGTGCGTGGTAGAGACATTCTGCTCCATATAGGGTTTCCTCTAGGATATCTAGGGTTTCTTTGTGTGGTAAGCTCGTGTATAGGCTCTCTACATCTAAGCCAACGAGGACGTTGTGTGCAGGGTCAAAGTTGAGATCCTTGAGAAGGCAAAGTACTGCTTTTGTATCCTTTAAATATGTATTGTTTTTTTGTATCAGGGGGCGTAGAAAGGCATCTGCAAATTTTGAAAGTGGTTCTAGGATGGCTCCGATACCAGAGACAATGGGACGTCCTGGAGGGTTTTCCAGTGACTTATGAATTTTTGGGATAGTGTAGAAATAGGGCACGATTGGTTGGGTATTGGTCATGAATTCTCCTTCTTTCTTAGTAACCCAATCATGTGTTAATGCTTCTTCAATCATGCTGGTAATCCCAAGGGACATGAAATGGCAGTGTCTGGCCCAGTAAATGTATACCCAGATGAATAGTAAGACTGATTCAGAACAATTATGTTGTGTACACATGGAATGGTACATATGGTCCATATAGGTACTGTTATATGGCCGTTAGGGTCATTGTCGACATTGCTAGGTTAGCATGAGCTCGGCTGCCATGATGCTGCTTTTGCACACGTTACTACATGACTTTATTTTGTAAGACTCTGTTTGTGCCTTTCACATGAGAACTGTCTGCTTTCTGCGTTCTCTGCCTGTTCCTGGAGTTTAGTCTGAACACGATGTACAAGGTCGATAAACAATGCCCCTTGTTATTCTGTTCTGGTCAGTCCCTAGCATCTAGACAAAACATGCTAACACAGCAGCGCTACTGGAAACTCGTGCTTTGATATTACGGGGATGCATGTAGTTCTGTCTCACACTTGTAGAGGGACCTTTCCAGGGAGAAGAACTATGCTGTTCCTATGATGTAAAACTTCCATCTAGGCACTAAGGTATGGGGTCTGCTGACAAAGCCCAGAGATCGTATTTTATATAATAAACTTCACCTTACCAAGGGGAGGGGGTTAGTCCTTAAAGTCCTTTTTCCACTGTCTGTATATGATGACATCCCCCTTTTTATTCTATGGAATTGTAACAATGCTAATTGTTTTAGGTTTATGCATTTCGCTGCTGGTAGTGGCTCGTATACTGCATTATAGAGCACGATAGTTAAAATAAACATTCTGAACTATAACAGTGACTCTGACCATTCTTATTGTGGACAAGTACGAGTGATTGAGCGAAAGGGTATGTCTTGCTACCACGATTCCTGAGAGAGTCGGGAGTGTTGTGTTCTGGGTTGTCTAATCATTTGTAGCTTCATGATTATGTAGGAGAACGAACGAGACACTATAGCTAGTCGGTTTTGGGATTTTGGATACTAAGGTGGTAGGAAGGTTCAGCCCCTATACACCGAGGTCCTGTTTTCCTGCGCATAGTTCTGTATATGTGCAGAATCCCCGCAACATGGCGCCGCCAACGTTTGGTCTGGTACATAAAGGCGAGACTCCTGAGTAGTGCTTGTGCTTGTCCACAATCCCCTCACTTCTGTTTCCGGAAACAGTTGTGATGGTGTAGCCTCCTATATTAATGTTTTATAGGTTTTTCAAGCTTGAATTTTAAAAGGTCTTTCTCTTTCTTTTTAACCCGTTATTGCGCTGCCACACGTAAGTTGTTATTCTCTGCTATTGATTATGGCGGTTGCCATAGCACCTCCTAACCGCGCACCAGTCACGACGTATTTGACTCAATAGGGGTCCCTGCTGCTGGTGCTACGCTTATTTTTGTTGTTGAAGCGGATGCAGCTCACCACTTCAAGGTATTTTATTCTTGGGTCTCCTTTCCGGCAGTTGATGGGACAGATCACTTGTTTCACGAATATACTGCCACTGCCCTTCTGCAGAATTATCGACCTTATAGATCTCTTGAAGTTCCGCTAATGGCTTGGCAACATGCAATATGGTTTAATGGCGCCCTTCCTCACCCTATGACACCGGTCCGTTTAGGCCCCTTATTGATAGATGGGTCCACATGGCCCGTTTTGGCTGGGTATACCCCGCACCCAAATTATCTTACTGCTACTGTCGCGGAGCTACGCGTATTGCATACTTCGTTAATACGTGTGCATAGAGCTGTTATTCAGTTCATGTTGCGCATCTTCCAGGTGGGACCACCTGGCGTTGCTGCGCAACCAGCTGGAACTGGTGGTATAACCATCAGTCCTGTCATGGTTAATTCAGTGATGGGCAAGCGTCCGCAAAATAAAGACGAGTTTCCTTATTGGCTTGCTGAGAAATTTGGGCAACTCGAAGCTGTTTTCCCATATAACACGCCTGTGGAGAAACACAGGATCCTGACCATGAGTTTACCTAATGGCCTTGTTCCTGAAGTAGCTTATTGTAACACTTGGGGTAGAGTGTTTGCAGCAGTTTATTTGATGTGCTTTGGTACCCCCTCAATGACCGTACTCCCTTCTGTGATAAAACGTGTTCAGGATGAACATGGGGCTGAGGCGGCTCTGGAGTTGGGGATGAGACTGGTGGGGGTGTTCGACATTGTTTCCGATATGATCCTTGCTAATGTTCAGGGGGATGCTGTAAGCTTACAAGTGGCAAAACGCTTGGAGGCAGATGCAGACAAACAGCGTGAATTACCAAAGATTATTGCTAAAGCTTATTAAACCTTAGGGCGCAATAGTCTGGGAATTAAGCCTTTTACTCAAACACAAACTCAAGCCCAAACTCAACAAAAAGCCCAGAATGATAAGGATGGGTGCCAGTTCTTTCCTAAAAAGAACTGGAGAAATAAAAAACCGGGGCAGCAACAACAGAAGCAAGGTTCGCATGCTGGTTCACCGACACCTGATTCTTCAGAGCGTACTTATGATTTGCGCGACCGCGTGAAAATTAAGACTCCTGATTGATTTCACATCCCTAATCAGCGCTCTCCTCATTCTTTACAGGACACATCGGACTCTCAAGTCGGTGGTGGGGAACGCCAGGATCGTGGCAAAAGTCCAACCACACAACAGGGACGAGATCAACCTCGACAGTTTGACGTTAAAACTAAACAAGAGGAACTGCTTCGTTTTCAACCCCCATATCAGAAGAAAAAGGTTGCCGCTTTAACAGCGAAGTATGCCTCAGACGGTGAGAACGCGGCTTCTAAATTGGACTTGGGCGGTGACTCTGCTCGACAGTGCAGCGGAGGTTACCATAGTGCGGGAGGCACTGCGTCCCTGTCTAGAGGCAAGAGCAACTGATTCATTTATTACAGTAGAAACAGCAGATACACGGGTTGCCCCCCCGGATAGACTCTATGAAATTGTCTTCCAAATTGAAGGTGATATACAGCGTACAATGACGGCGGTTTTCTGGGAAAATCTTACCTCCTCATACGACATTTTGTTGGCAGAGGCAGATTGGCCTCCACCATTTGTGCTTTCCGCTTCTAGAGGGGAGGACTAGATACTTCCGAGTTTTTTGCGTTACGTCCCTGAAAACATGCAGAGGCTTACGCATCTGAGTGGGCTTTGGCCCTTGCCCCAGCGGTGTACCGTAATCAGGTGGGCTGGGATATTGATTCACCGGCACCTGAGATACCATTACGGTCTATGCCACAACCACAACGGCAGTATCCAATCCGAAGAGAGGCTAAGGCTCCCGTTTGTATCATTTTAACTCAGTTGGAGTATCAAGGAGTAATTGAGTCCTCAGAATCACCGTTTGTTAGAAATGAGGGTCTCTAGTTGGCAGAGGTAGGTACCTTTGACCAAGTAGGGACCCTTGCTTCTAGTCAGGGTAAGGGGGCTACACTCCTAAATAACCCCTGCTCACCCCCTTGGTAGCTTGGCACGAGCAGGCAGGCTTATCTCAGAGGCAGTGTGTAAAGCATTTGTGAACACATATAGTAATAGTGAAAACACTACAAATGGACACCACACCAGTTTAGAAAAATAAGTAATCTTTATCTAGATTTACCACAAGACCAAACGACAAAAATCCACAATACAGTATTCAAAAATATGACTTTAAAATGGTAGAAATAGATTAGTTCAATTTAGATGGTAAATGCAACACTTTACTCTCAAAGTACCTTGGATGCATCACGCAATACAAACAAAAGGGTCGCAGGGAAGTTGATGTGCTGTTCCTTATACTCAGGGGAGTGGAGGCATCTGTTCCTTACTGCAGCGCAGGGGGTGATGCGACGTTTCCTTACTGTGTGGGGAGTTGATGCGTCTTTTCTTACTGCGTCCCGGTTACGATGCGACAAGATGGTGCCTCGATGCAATGATCCGGTGCGATGCGACAAGATGGCGTCTTTGATGTGATGCGACAACGTGGAGGCGATGCGTGCACGCCCGACGGCCGTGCGGTGAACTTGGTAACTGCTGAGCCGCGACAGGCCCTGCGATGCGCTTCTCCGGTGATGCGACGACAACCTCTGCGGCAGCGACACGCTTCTCCGGTGATGTGACACGCTCCTCTCGGCGATGCGATGACAACCAGCGGCGGCGGCACGCTTCTTTGGCGATGCGGCGGCGGCGACACGCTTCTTCCTCGTTGAGTCGCGCTTCCAGCTCCCAGCGACACGCAGTCTCTTAGAGGGCCCAAACAACAGCAGGCACCTCCCTGGCAGGTAGAATTCCCAGCAAGGGAATTCAGGGGAGCTGGTGGTGAAGTCTTGTATCCCTGAGACTTCAGGCAGGAGGCAAGCACACTTCAAGGGTGCGCAGTCAAAATATCGATTTTTTTATTACGACCTACACTAATATCGAGTTTATAATATCGTAGGGACAGAATATCGATGTCAAGAATATCGGTGACCAGAATATCGACCTTAAGGTAAGTAATATCGTTTTTTTTTATATCGAAGTAAGTAATATCGAAGTAAGTAATATCATTAGCAAAAATATTGTTGTTAATAATATCGATATTTATATTAGTGTTATGTATTTTAGTATGTATTTTATATGTATGTTTAACATTTTTTGGAATGCATTTTTATTACTTTTAAATATATGTATTAAATGTTTAGAGATTAGTAATTTTTTTAAGGTAAATTTTGCGTTCAAGTATCAGTGCGGGTTGTGGGTTTATAGGGGAATAGGGTGGGAAGTAATTTAATTATAATTAATTAATTAATATGTTTTTATTTATTGTTATTGATTATTAATTTATTGTTAATTAATTATTAATTGGTAATTCATTTTTTTAATTGATTAATTTATCATTATATTTATTATACTTTTTTTTTAAATGTATTGTTATTGTTAATTAATTTATTGTTAATTAATTATTAATTGGTAATTAATTTTTATTAATTGATAATTAAATTAATTATGTTAATTTTATGTGTAGCGGGGTGTGGGTTTATAGGGGAATAGGGTGGTAAGTAATTTAATTATAATTAATTAATTAAAATATTTTTATTTATTGTTATTGATAATTAATTCATTGTTAATTAATTAATTGGTAATTAATTTTTATTAATTATTAATTAATTTATTTATAATTATATTAATTATAATTAATTTATTATAATTTTTTATTTGTTGTTATTGTTACTTAATTTGTTGTAAATTTATTAATAATTGGTAATTACTTTTTATTAATTGATTAATTGATAATTACATTAATTGTGTTCTTTTTATGTGTAGCGGGTTGTGTGTTTATGGGGAATAGGGTGGGAAGTAATTTAATGTTATTTAAGTAAATATTAATTTAATTTTATTGGTATTTATTATTAATTTTTTAGTTAATTAATTATTAATATGTTATTTATTTTACTTTTTTTTTTAATTAATAAGTATGTTAATTTAACCCCTATGCTATCCTACATTTTCCACACTGTTACACTCACTGGAGTTGGAATAGTAATTTCTACCCCTACGCTATCCAACACTTTCCCTACTGTTGCACTCACTGGAGTGGGAATAGTAATTTTTACCCCTATGCTATCCAACACTTTCCCTACTGTTGCACTCACTGGAGTGGGAATAGTAATTTTAACCCCTACGCTATCCAACACTTTCCCTACTGTTGCACTCACTAGAGTGGGAATAGTAATTTTTACCCCTACGCTATCCAACACTTTCCCTACTGTTGCACTCCCTGGAGTGGGAATAGTAATTTTGACCCCTACGCTATCCAACACTTTCCCTACTGTTGCACTCACTGGAGTGGGAATAGTAATTTTTACCCCTACGCTATCCAACACTTTCCCTTCTGTTGCACTCCCTGGAGTGGGAATAGTAATTTTAATCCCTACGCTATCCAACACTTTCCCTACTGTTGCACTCACTGGAGTGGGAATAGTAATTTTTACCCCTACGCTATCCAACACTTTCCCTACTGTTGCACTCCCTGGAGTGGGAATAGTAATTTTAACCCCTATGCTATCCAACACTTTCCCTACTGTTGCACTCACGGGAGTGGGAATAGTAATGTTTACCCCTACGCTATCCAACACTTTCCCTACTGTTGCACTCACTGGAGTGGGAATAGTAATTTTTACCCCTACGCTATCCAACACTTTCCCTACTGTTGCACTCACTGGAGTGGGAATAGTAATTTTAACCCCTACGCTATCCAACACTTTCCCTACTGTTGCACTCACTAGAGTGGGAATAGTAATTTTTACCCCTACGCTATCCAACACTTTCCCTACTGTTGCACTCCCTGGAATGGGAATAGTAATTTTGACCCCTACGCTATCCAACACTTTCCCTACTGTTGCACTCACTGGAGTGGGAATAGTAATTTTACCCCTACGCTATCCAACACTTTCCCTTCTGTTGCACTCCCTGGAGTGGGAATAGTAATTTTAATCCCTACGCTATCCAACACTTTCCCTACTGTTGCACTCACTGGAGTGGGAATAGTAATCTTTACCCCTACTCTATCCAACACTTTCCCTACTGTTGCACTCACTGGAGTGGGAATAGTAATGTTTACCCCTACGCTATCCAACACTTTCCGTACTGTTGCACTCACTGGGGTGGGAATAGTAATTTTTACCCCTACGCTATCCAACATTTTCCCTACTGTTGCACTGTTTGGAGTTGGAATAGTAATTTTATTACCTCCGCTATCTAATATTTTTTTATTATTTTAGCTAATGTAGTATATAATTAATTTTAAAAAGATTACAAATATTATTTTTTTAAATTTGTTATATATATTTATTTAATTTTTATTTATATTATTGTTTTATGTGTATAGATGTATTTATAATTTATATGATATTTTGAAAAAAATTATAAGTTATTAAAATAATTATTAAAAATTATTAGTAAGTATATATATTATATATTATATGTATATGTTTAATTTATTTTTACATTATATATATTATTTATAATTTTTAAACATTTTAAAATATTTTTTAATTATGTTTATTTTAATTATATGTCTTAGGGGCCCATTACGATACCCGGCGTAAAAAAATCCGCCAGGCATGGAAGCGGCAAAAATCCGCCCGCACACACCGTCTGAACACCGACCACGCCATTACGATTACACAAACCGAAAACCGCCATCGGCGAAAAATCCACACAAAATACCGCCCACCAACGTCCGAGTCGGAGTCAAACCGCCCGCCACGGACGGAAACACGCACGACAACACAAAACCGCCCGCCCTCACGGCCGACACACCGCACGTGAAATTACGATCGCACCGCCATGAGCGCGGAAAAACCACAAATATACCGCCCGCCAGCGCAAACAACGCCGATGAGAATCGACACGGCAGAAGCCATGGCGCCCACGTACCTGCACAGAAACCATCCGCTCACAAAACCAATAGCACACAACATGGCCAACAAGTCCACACAGCAAGGCACGCACAAATACACAAGCACAGTACACATCCCGAAAACACCCCCCGGACAAACAAAAAATACAAAGGCCAGAACCCCAGACACAACACACCTGAAAACAACAGACCATGAGGACACACCCACATAGGTGAGTACAAAAGCAGCACTCCCACAGACCACAACCCCTTGCTACATTGCAAACCAGAGAGGAGAGGAGAGGACACAGTGACACAGCAAGGACAGCAGCACACCACAGAAACGCACACATCACAACCACCACCACCACCACCACCAAACACCTGCACCACAAACCCCCTGCACATTACACAACACACACCGCACCAGCACCACAAACACCATGGCACCACAAAGGATGCCCAAGTACACGCCCATTGAGCTGACGGTCATGGTCGACGATATCATCAAGGTGTACCCACAAATCTATGGGAACATGGTCCAGCACACACCACTAGCCACCAGAAACAGAATGTGGAACCGGATCGTAGACCAGGTCAATGCAGTCGGGACCCTGCCCAGGAACAGAGGAGAAATAAACAAACGTTGGAATGACGTAAAGAGCCTGGTCAAGAAGAAGGAGGGCAAAAACAGAGAGCTGGCTGCCGTCACTGGCGGAGGGAATCCCGCGCTCTTCAAGACCTTCAAAGCGTGGGAGGAGAAGGTGCGAGTCATAATACATCCGGAGATCCTCGCCGGATTAGCAGGGGGAGTGGAGGCTGGTAAGTACAAACTAATGTATACCAGCACACCGCTATGTACTCACATGCACTACCACCATGCCACAGCTCCCAGGGACAAACACCCCCATGTCCAGCACACAATACACAACACATCACACACACATGCAACAGACACCACCACACACAGCCCAAACCGAACAACTGTAACATACGTGGGGACATGTGTACACTCAGCCAGCCACGTAACCACCAACAGGTCCCCAAATAAGCCAGAAGCGCCACAATGAGCACCCACCACACCCATGTGTCCGCCACAGCTGCACTAACCGACAAGTAACAGGTAAGTGGCAGGAACACAAAGTGCAGTGGGTGGGACGGTGGACAGCCCAAGTACAACACACACCAGGCCCCAGTCCCACAGCACAGCAAGGAGGAGCATCCCCCACACCCCACAGCCACGTGTCAGCCACCGCAGTGCACAACGACAGCCGAAAGGCAGACATCACGGTCCACAGCAATCGGTGTCAGTGGGTGTCCAGCCACCCCCACGACCCACAACACCCCCCACCCCCACAGACCTGCAACATGGAGCACCCCCCGCTTAGAGCCATGTGGCATCCAGTACAGTGCACGCACGAACAACTTGCAGGTGGGAAACTGGACAGGGCTGGCTTACTGGAGGCATGAGGACCATAACACGACCAACACATGGGACATGTCACGTAGCAGACGAACACGCAGCACCGCCCACCGTCACGAACAAGTGAACAATGTGCACACGGACATGAACAACAGACTCACACCCCACATGACCCATCACAGACATAGCAACACCCAAGGAGCCACGTCTGCATGCACAAGCCACACTGAATATAGTACCACACGGCAGCCACTGTGCAACTCATCACACACAACCGAAACACCATTGAAGTCCTGTCCATGTAGCCCCTACTGCCTGTCAACCACACACCCCACAACTACGCCTATGTAAGACAAACAACACTAGACGCAACAGAGCGGAACAACATAAATGCACACGAACACCACTGAACCCATCAAACACACAGACACACCATGCACATACAACATACCATCCATCCCATCCGTCAGCCCCAGTCTCATGAAAGGCATGTCATCCGCACAGCTGCCACACATACAGCAGTCACGCTAAGATACATGCCCATGACCAACCATGTGCCAGAAGTCAATGAAGCGCACGACACACTGTGAGCAACAACACACAACATGGGCCACACCCCCCGAGCACTGCAGTGATGCACATGGCACAGGGCAGCACGCACACCAAGGAGATGGGACAACTGCAATACGTTGGCTGGCACACAACCATCACTCACTCATAACGATGCGTCCAATGCCATGTCCAGTAATCACAACAGACAGCAAATATGCAGGCCATGTCAAGCATGCACACACCTCAAACCATGCACTGTCATGCTGCCACAACACATGTCACGTTCGGCACCCATGGCTCACAGCATGTACCCCAAAAGCATATCCCCTCCCAAATGCGAATCTGGGGCATGGCCCCCATGTTGCCATATGCGTTCCTAAGCGTTCCATTTGAACCCCAAAAGCATATTCCCTCCCAAATGCGAATCTGGGGCATGGCCCCCATGTTGCCATATGCGTTCCTAAGCGTTCCATTTGAACCCCAAAAGCATATCCCCTCCCAAATGCGAATCTGGGGCATGGCCCCCATGTTGCCATATGCGTTCCTAAGCGTTCCATTTGAACCCCAAAAGCATATTCCCACCCAAATGTGAATCTGGGGCATGGCCCCCATGTTGCCATATGCGTTCCTAAGCGTTCCATTTGAACCCCAAAAGCATATTCCCTCCCAAATGCGAATCTGGGGCATGGCCCCCATGTTGCCATATGCGTTCCTAAGCGTTCCATTTGAACCCCAAAAGCATATCCCCTCCCAAATGCGAATCTGGGGCATGGCCCCCATGTTGCCATATGCGTTCCTAAGCGTTCCATTTGAACCCCAAAAGCATATTCCCACCCAAATGCGAATCTGGGGCATGGCCCCCATGTTGCCATATGCGTTCCTAAGCGTTCCATTTGAACCCCAAAAGCATATTCCCTCCCAAATGCGAATCTGGGGCATGGCCCCCATGTTGCCATATGCGTTCCTAAGCGTTCCATTTGAACCCCAAAAGCATATCCCCTCCCAAATGCGAATCTGGGGCATGGCCCCCATGTTGCCATATGCGTTCCTAAGCGTTCCATTTGAACCCCAAAAGCATATTCCCACCCAAATGCGAATCTGGGGCATGGCCCCCATGTTGCCATATGCGTTCCTAAGCGTTCCATTTGAACCCCAAAAGCATATTCCCTCCCAAATGCGAATCTGGGGCATGGCCCCCATGTTGCCATATGCGTTCCTAAGCGTCCCATCTGAACACCAAAAGCAAAGTACAAACCAGACCCAGGATGGGCCAGGAGCCCGCATACACCAGAGTCACAATAAGTAGGGGCACAGCAACACACCCATCGGCATGGCCAATCCGTCCCATGCCACATGTGCACAGCACACAGTCCCATTGCCAAGCACACACAACTACAGATGCTACAGCCACACACACGCCTCCGGGAAACCCATGTACGAGATTGCACGAACTGTTAATGTCAGACGACAAATACATACTTCGCCAGGTGCAACACAATAACAGATCTCATTCTCTCCACAGGTGACGAACTGCTGGATGCTGGGGATGGAGCCAGCAGCCAGCACAGCCAGCCTACAAGCCCCCAACGAGGACACACGGATCTGGAGGATCTGTCCTCCTCTTCGGACACGGACCACCAAGCAGGCCCATCTGGTGTGGCAGGGCCCAGCCGCTCCCCAGGACCCCTCCTACCCACCAACCCATCATCCAGGGCTGCTGGACATTCCCAGCCCCCTGCTGCCACTGTCGTTGCGGCCACACCCACGGTCATTGTGGCCACTACCACTGCCGCAACCGCCACCATCGCCGCACCGACCACCACCGCCGCCACCACCACCACGTCTTCGCTGGCACCAGCCCCAGCGCAGGTGGTGGCCCGGCCGACTGGATCCACCCTGGGAGCCACAGCGAGGACCGTGGTGAGCAATGTGGCTAGTGGGCAGGCCGGTGGCAGCAGGACTGGTAGGAGGAGCAGGGTCAGGGAAACGCCAGCCTCCCCTGGGAGCCATGCCCTGCCTCAAATGGCCAGAGTCCTTGGGGCCTATGAAGAGGCCCAAGGACAATGGGTCCGGTCTGCTTCAGACACGCGTGAGGTGCTGGGGGTGCTGAGGTCCATGGACGCCCGTATGGGCCAACTCGTGGACCTCATGGGCCAGCTGGTGGTGGCGGTGAGGTCACAGCCAGGGACAGCAGCTCCCCCTCCGCCACCACCTGCCGGGGCGCAGGGTGGAGCAGCAGTGTCCAGTTCCCCTGCATCCACAGCCAGTGACCACACCTCAACCACCAGCATGTCGCAAGCAGGCACCCCCCCTCGCAAACGTGGAAGGGGCCGTCCGAAGTGGAAACAGATCTCCCGGGAGGACTTCGCACGCTCCAAACGCAAGTGAGGCAGCCAGCCAGCCTTCCGCCAGCCTTCCTTGACCAGCCACTGCATTGACTTGGACTACGATCCCACTCCACACAGCCATCTGGATGGCATGTGTGTGTTGGAGTATGGACATAGAACCAGTGGGTACACCCTGAGCATCACGCAGCCATGACCGACAGCTCATTGTCACTGCACGCACCACTTTTGTCATCACCTTACACACAATCACATGTCACAGTTTGTAATAAATGCACCTTTTACACTAACTGCTGTTTGTGCCCTGTGTTTTATTTGTACGGAATACAACGGCCACCTTGGGCGGAAAGGCACCTGATGCGTGGCATGGCAATTGAATCCGGAGGGCCTGTAGGGACCTAGGGGTGGGAGACAGAACAGGAGCACATTCAATGAGTGTGTCACACACCCATCACACAGTACATGTCAACAACTACAAGCAATGTACACACATCGCACAGAGCAATAGGGCACAATGCCACAGCCACCAACAGTGGCATACTACCCTGGCCATGGAGCGTTGACACACAGCACGCAGTGAACCAACGGCCACCCTGACACAGCACACACACACCTGCACAGATACAGCCACATCAGCCGTCGTACATGGACACTCACCGTCAAGTGAAGTAGCGGGCGATGAGCTGCTGCCGCACATTACCAGCTTCCTCCTCTCCGCTGTCCTCCTCACTCGAGCTGTCCTGGTCTGCGGGCTGGGGCCCTGGTTGATCTCCGTCATCCACGATGAGGGGGATCTGCTTCCGAATGGCCAGATTGTGCAGCATGCAGCACGCCACCACTATCCGGCACACCTTCTGTGGGGAGTACGCCAGCGCACCCCGGTGCGGTCCAGGCACCTGAACCTGGACTTGAGGAGGCCAAAGGTACGCTCGACCACACGTCTGGTCCTCCCATGTGCCTCATTGTAGCGATCGTCTGCTGGGGTGCGAGGATTCCTCAATGGACTGAGCAGCCATGCCCCATTCGGGTACGCAGAGTCACCTGGGTGTGAGGGACACAGAGAACCGTTGCAATTCCAACTGGACAGGGGACAGCATCGCACAACCAGCATGCTACACCACTCCACATACTCACCGACAATACAGGCACGATCCTGTTGCATATTGGACATCAGTCGTGGCAAGATGCTGTTGCGCATTATGTGTGCGTCATGGGCCGAGCCTGGGAACTTTGCACACACGTGGGTGATCACCATGTCCGCAAGGCACACCACTTGCACATTCAGGGAGTGCGTGTGCTTCCTGTTGCGGTACAGGTGCTCAGTGGCCTGTGGTGGAACAAGGCCGACATGTGTGCAGTCAATGGCTCCAACGACGTGTGGGATTCTGCCAAGGGCATAGAATGCACCCTTCACTGCCGCCAATTCACGAGCCCTGGGGAAGCGGATGTACCTGTTTCGGTACAGCATCATGGCTGCCAGTACATCCCTCAGCACCTTGCTGAACATGGGCTGGGACATCCCTCCTCCAATGCCCACTGTGTGCTGGAATGACCCAGTGGTGAAGAAATGCATGGCGGCCATCACCTTAGCCGTGGGGGTGACAGCAGTCGGATACACCCTGCGGGGACGGAGATGGGGTTCTAACATGGCACACAGTCGATGCAGGGTTGGCCTGTCCAGCCGAAACTTCCTAATAACCTCTGTATCGTCCATGTCCGCCAGCAATTGGTATGGGCGGTCAATGTTCGGTCTCCGCCTAGGGACAATGGCAGAGGACACATGTCAAAGCAACACGACACATAGCAATTTCGCATACACATCAGCTGACATGACTGAGCAAGCACATGAGCCACAGCCCAGCTGTCAAGCTGGGACGGCACGGCCACAATACACTTAAACAGGTCTCCCAACAATGGCAATGGCTAGTGATACAAACCACTGCCATGTGCATGCACATGGGGATCTAGGCCCCAATGACTTGCGGGGCGTGCTGATGGGGACTGACTGCATATCCGTCAAGCGGCAACGCCACGGCAACATGAATGTCTGCTGAGCATGGAACTGCTTCCGCGGCTGGATGAGTATGGCACACGACGACGACGATGTGGGCACAGGCTGAGCGGCCAAAACAAGTGGGACCTGTGGCACGAGGGGATATGAGACAGTAGTAGGTGTTAGCACTGCACCCTATGTACAGCACTGTACGGATCACACCTCCCGAAACATTGACAGGTGTCCACATTGACAGCCCCATGCCAAGACGGCTGTGTGCTTGCAGTCACACGTCACAGGTGAGAGGTTACATTGCACGTGCCAGGTGGCAGACGTACATAGTGGGAGCTGGCATGTGTGTGCATGTG
This sequence comes from Calotriton arnoldi, assembly GCA_963921515.1. Taxonomy (NCBI): domain Eukaryota; kingdom Metazoa; phylum Chordata; class Amphibia; order Caudata; family Salamandridae; genus Calotriton; species Calotriton arnoldi. Next base: position 21,124 of record CAWUFW010027821.1, read on the forward strand.
TCTCCTGTTCAGGATCCACCAGATGGGCGCTGACTCTGTACTGACCATTGGACACAGCATGTTCCGTGGAAGGCTTGTGTGTGTGGGATGGTGGCACTGGATGTGCCTCCGTTGGGTGGGGGCCATGCACAGGGCGGGTACGTCGATGATTGCGCATTGTTGGTCACGGTGGGTGCACCAACTGAAGATGTGTTGCCCTGTGTTCAATTCCTATGTCCGCATGATGATGGACTGTAGATGTGGGCAGACTACACATTGGTCGATGTGCTGTCTATATGCATGTGCCTTCACACCAGGCACAGCTGCCCCTGCACATGTGACCCCTGCTGGACTCGCTGCTGGGTCTGTGGAGCTGATGCACCTTCTGCGCGTGGGGCGGACAGCTCTCCTCACTTCCCTCATTGCGCATGTCATGACTTTGCCGCAGGTGACATGGATCATGGAGGGCCCACATGTACGCGTGGGTAGGCTACACATGATTGTTCACTGGTCGCCACCCCCAGTCAGTGTTTCGAATGGGAAGGTTGTCGTGCTGGTGGTATGTTCGATGTGGCGGATGGGCGGGCCTAGGTGCGGGCTTACATTCCGGACATGGGGGGTAGTTGGATTGGCGACTAGTTGCAGTACACACGGGACACGTCTCTTCCTTTCCACATCTGGGTCATCCCTTGTACTTACTGGCAGTGATACAGTCATCTTCGCCCCAGCCCTCATGTCCTCCCCTCGCTCCCCCAATATGCATGCTCACCTGCGAGGCTAGCGCCTGCACAGGCAGCCCCAAGCTCGCACCAGAGAAGGCAAGGAGTGTATGTGTAGGTCCAGTTGCACGAGTGGGCTGTCTCAGGGTATGATGTGTGGCGGGACGCCATCCACCTGCGTGGTGCCCCAAATGGAGACCCGGCCTGCATGGACTATGCATCACAGTCTTCGCCTTCCGGATCCGCCACCTGCGACACCCAGTGGCTGCGGCTGCCCTTGCGGCCAGGCCGCGTCCGTCTGTGGCTGATGGCCCACACATTCACTCTTTGGCCTCTCTGGGGAGGGCTCGGGGGTGGTGGCGCACGCGCTTGCACTTAGTCGCAATGGCATGTGGCGTGGTTGGTATGATGGGCAATGGATGGGATGGTGCGAGCCACCTCCCGTGACGTCAGTGCTGCTCGTGCTGTGGTGCGTCCCCCTACACTTCCATTTGACTTGTGCCATGCTAGACGTTGAGGTTCTATTGCCTGCGTGATATGACCAGGAGGAGCGCGAGGAGACCTCTCACACACCATGCTCCACTGCCATCCCGTGCCCTGTATCGCCTGTGCGGATTGACTATGTTGGGGTTACACCTGGTCGACTGGGGCTGTGTGCGCCTTGTCCAAGGGGCATGGCGGGCGCACAACAGGATCCAGCTTGTCCACAGAGGGTGGGCTGAGGTGCGCCTGGTACCGCTTTGTACGTGTGCCCGGCTGCTGTGCACACACGTGTTCACTCCCCCGACAGGTGTCCTCTCACAATGCCCAGGGAAGCGGTGGTGTACTGTTCATGACCCCTCCCAACACGGCGTGCTCCAACTTGGCATGTGCGCATCTACCCGTCACACCCACCCACCTGAGCACTGCGTCCATACGACTTCACACGACACATGTGTGTCTTCCACAGTAGTGCTACTCATTTGCGTTGACATCCAATACCAGTGGACTACATGGTCATGTCACGACTGCCGTGTACTTCACATACTCTCATCCTCTCTCATTCGTACTTGTGAAATGAGTCAGCGGAGACAGTTTTGGTTTCAAACATTATATTGAGTCTTCTGTCCTCTGTGATGCAGTATAGTGGACACTACTGGCAGCGGAATACATGTTGAGGATATACTGAGCATGATTGCAAATGGGATAGGGTGTGGGGTTACATGTGATTGGCTGTTGCATGTGGGATGTGGGCTTCAGAGTGACATCTGCTTGGCCAAGGCTGTGCTAATGTACATTTACGTATAGCTGCGGAGCTGCGGACTTTGACACAGACGGTATACATGTAGCCTACCAGACCGCTTGGCATCATGGGCACAGTCCATCTCAGTTCCATGTGACAGGTTTGCTGCGGTTGTTCCTCATGCACGCGTGCATGTGAGATGACATCAGGGCATGTGCTTGCGTGCATGCAGCGGCGTGCCACTTGTTGTTGCACTGTGGTGGTTACTGGACATGTCACAGTCACTGGGGTCGTGTTGTTGTTGTATGCACTTGTCGTCCATGCAAAGGTCCTGGTATGGGATTCCCGGGGCGGGGGTGGGAGGGGTGCAGCACCCACAGACTCCAGGCGACCTATTCATGTCCACTGAGCGGTGTGTGTGTCCATGGGCGCTGGATCCATGTCGTGTCCTGGTTGTTCGTGCAGTTCCGTCCATGTGGGTGCGATACACAGAGCCCATGCCACTGCCTCCCACGATGCATGCGGTGTTCCTGGATGTGATGGGGAACAGTGTGCATGTCCCGGTCATATCCGATGTCATGGCGATGTCGTTGATGGTGTGGTTACAGTTGCCGGTCGTTTGGTATGGCTGTTGTGGTGGTGACTGGCCAGTCCGTGCGGAAGCTAAGCATGGGTGCGGGGTTGGACATCATAGGTCAATCGGGGAACCTGCGTTGTGGTCCGACGAATTTACAGGTTGTCAGGTATGCGATGCCGTCCAGCAGGGCTTCCATGTCATTGGTGGTGTACATGTTTGCCAGCCAATGTAGCGGATGGTGGCTGTCAAGGTGTTGTTCGTAAGTTGTCCCTTGGAGGACCATGATGGGGCATGCTGGGTGACATTCGATGTAGCTGTTCTCGATGATCCGTCGTGTGGAGGCACAGTGGTCCCATTTCAGTGCGGGTGCGATGTTGGCCACATACGCCATGCCCCCATAGGCAGAGCAGGCCCTGTCGTGTGCGTCCAGAGGGAGGAGTAGTGGTAGCAGGTCCGCCTTCAGACATGCCGGGTTGGAGAGGCATATCTCCACGGGATGCTGGTAGGGACACCTCCGACAGTAGAAGACGGGCATGGACGCGGCTGAACAATGTGATGCGGTAAGTCAGTCGGTAACTTACGTTCAGCAGGGACAGGAGATCGCATCCCAATGTATGAAACAGGTTGGTTTTGTACAGCTTGAGCTGTTCGGCGTAGTTGGGTAGGTGTGTTGCGGTTGCCATTTCGCAGCGGTGCGTTGTGGTGGCGTGCTCCGGCTGTGTGTGCAGTCTGCAATGTGCACGCTCCGAGGTTGCTGTGAGCTCTGTGTAGTCGTAGGGAGACAGGACTTGTGTTCTGTTGGCTTGTTTGGAGGACACGGGCCCTCTTCCCACATGCTTCTCAGACAGTTCAAGGTCAGTGATGTGTGACTCCTTCCAATTAACTTGCATGTGGCCGACATGGGGAGTGTTTTCTTCTTTCTTCCCCGTCCGTTGTGTGCTTCTGTGATATGCGCTATCTGCCCTGTGGTCGGTCTCCTCGGCATGCCTGTGTTGGTCTATTCTTGGACAATGGCTGTATTCACCGGCTTCTGTCGTAGGGCTGTGGTTTCGGAGTTGGAATGGAAGGTCATTCAGTGCTGTCTGCTCTCCCTTGTGTGGGCGGCAGGCTGCCTTTCCGCTCTGCGTTGGGCCTTGTGTGTGAATGTTATTCTTGG
>CAWUFW010027822.1:0-24775 GCA_963921515.1 Calotriton arnoldi
TATATATATATATATATACGGAGGCCGGAGGGCAATCGGAGTTACAGGTTAGTCCACTGGGCTGGATTGTGTGGTGGTTACGTGTGTAGCAAGGTGGCTTATGGGAGAGGTAGTCCCGAGTATTGCAAACGGGCAGTGAATGACAAAGAAGACTATAGTTTCCCACAATGGCTGCGGAGTGGGTCAGGGAGCGGGAAGAGGCAGCACTAGACATCTTCAGTGATATTGACAGCACTGCCACATCATCCTCCATGGTGACAGGATCAGCAAACCAGCGAGTCGTAAATGACATTGTGAAAATCACGCATGAATTAGAAAAACTGCGGAAAAGTGAAATCGCTAAGTGGTGGGAGTGCAAATCGCTACAGCGTTACCTAGATGTTGGTCGCATCCCGAGAGGTTTGAGAATTCTCATTGCCCCAACGTACGAAAATCCCAACCCTGAGATGCTGAGAGAATGGGCGGATAACAGTGCTGACTCATCAAGAAGAATGGTTCAAATACTTATCAAATATGCCACAAGCGATAGAGATGATATTTTAGTTAAAATAGATGCACTACTCAAAGAATTGGAGAAATCGGCTAACCAAGAAGAAATCAGTAAGATAATGTCAGAAATGAAAACAAGGCTAGGCAAATACGAACAATCGATAAAAGACAGAAAGGCTATCAAATTTCAACGTGACAGAAACGATTACATGAATGGGAAAATATACACATTTTCAAAAAAATTCGAAAATATACGCCGCCAACAATTATCAGCTACCACTGATTTACAAGTGAGATCAACAGAACCAAGTGGATCTGAACTGAGTTCTGAGGTGGAGTCAGACATTGAGTCTGCAAGTAGCGGAAAGCGGCAAGAACCCACCGTCGTACAAGAACTTGGTTTTTACGAATAGAACAAGTAATGAGCCTACGACCAAGGCCAACACGTCCGGAAACCGCATACACTCCCAGAAATCAAAAAGAAGGAGAAGAAAAGACAGACGGTGGGGTAAAAGAACAACAAAAACAAACCAAACAGCCGTACAGAAGAAACAGACGGAGATGAACATGGCTACAGACTTTGATAACACAGTAGTTAATCTCACTAATATGGAGCTCACAAATGATGAACAAAGAACTCTGTCGTTAGGACTAACGTTCTGTACTAAAAATAATTTTGATTATGCACAGACAAGAGTGGATTTGTTTCAGTTCGTTAGAAAATTGAAACTGCAAAAACATTTTTTTAACACTTCTAAACTAAACAAAGACAATATAAGCAATGTAGATACCAACAATGTGCTTACTGTAGGAGATATGTCTCTCCTCCAGACCCTGGTCAATATGGATGACTCAGATTATCAGGAAACACCTACTGATTTTGCAAGATCTGCTGGGATTGACATTTCTGGTACAGTACAGACGCCGTTTAAACCCAAATCAGTGTTCATTCCTATGATGCCGAAAGATGGTCTTGATATCTTTGCGGAAAATGTCATAAAAGATTTGAAAGAGCTGGCCTGGAAAAGTAGTAATGAATTTAACAGTACCAACCGGAATAAGATGACTACATATGACGCACTTGTGCTGAAAATAAAGCAACAACAAGACATAGAGGTCGATTCCGATTCGGGCCGGAAAAAGCACCGACCGACTCGGAGCCGGAAAAATTACCGACCGACACGTACCAGTGGCGCTCGACACGCCAAGTACGATGCAAGCCGCGATAAATCCGACCGACACGTCAGGAAACCAAGCCGACCGACCGAGCCGCTCGGAAAATAGCAATCCGGCCGGAAAACACGCGAATCCAACCGACCGACACGCACCCGGAACAAATCCGACCGAATCGTACCCGCCAACTCCAACCCGCAAAGTACGATGCAAGGCGCGAAACACGACCGAGTCGGACGGAGGACAAGCCGTACGACCGACACGCATACAAAACCGAGCCGAAGCAACACAATACACCGCGACCGACGCGTACGCAGCATACAAAACTGCACAAACACAGCGTGAACGAAACGGAAAACACCGTACGAGACCAATGCAGGGTCCGACTCGGTTACAAGAACGTTTCCAACATACACAAACAGCACAAAGGAAAAATCAACCAAAAAAAGGCCAAACAAGCAATTACCAAGCCAATAAATACTGGGGGGTGGGGACAGAGAACAAAGACACACCCACAACTCCACCTATATAAAGGACACAAATCACTACCATGAGCCTTTGCAAATGCAATTCCACTGCCAGCACCCAAGAGAAAGCAACCACACACCCACAGCTCATCCCTCACACAAGCCACACACCAGCAGCACACCAACAAATACCTACCTCACATACACCCAGCACAACACACACCCACACACCCTCACCTGCACACCAACACACACATCACCCACCATCACCACCCATCACCATGCCCCCCAAGAAGAATCCCAAGTTCCTAGATAGTGAATTGGAAGTCATGGTAGACGAGATCCTCAGGGTGGAGCCACAGCTGTTTGGCACTCTGGTCCAACAGACCCCCATGTCGCAGAAAACCAAGATGTGGGAGAGGATCATCAACAGGGTGAACGCCCAATCACCATGTCGGCGCACAAAGACGGACATCCAGAACAGGTGGTATGGACGTGCGCAGGAGGGTACGGGACCTGCTGAAGATAGACTACATCAACAGCCAACACACCGGCAGTGGCCCTCCTGCCAAGCCAATATACCTCAGGCCCTGGGAGGAGAAGGTGCGGGCCATCCTTCCGCCAGTGAGCGTATATGGACTAGAGAACATCCCAGAGCCTGGTGAGTACACAACAAATGTACACAATAAACTGCCACAAAACACACACATCACTGTCAAGGGGAGAGTCAAACCATGCACTCATAGCAATTACACAGCAACTAGAACAGAATCATCCCAAAATGTGTATGTCAGTCAGATAAACACAACACATGCCATCAAAAAGTCACATCCAACTGTGCCAACACATGTACAAACACAACCACAACTACAGCTAGGCAGTGGCACAAATAGAACTAACACACACATCCACACATGTAGCCACCACAACAACACCAACACACAGTGAAGACCACTCAAAGGAAGGAATTCTGTGTATGCTGGCCAAGTCAGTGTAGCCAATAGCATCATGGGAGTCGCAGTCACACATATTGCCCCCCCCACAACTGTCCCATCAACACCACCATGAACCATGCGCACATCACAGGGAGTGGAGAAGGACTCACAAGATGGCTGACACTGGCTACTGCTGTGAGGAGCACAAGGCCCTGCTGGCAACTGTGCACCAACAAACAGCAGGACACCACTGACTGACATCCTGAGAGACAACTTCCACTCCCTGCAATGCAAGCACGTTCCATGGTGGGATATCTGGCTGGCTGGGTGGGAAGGGGGACTTGCAGCACTGACCATAGTCACCAGCACCTCCCCTCACACCCCCCCCAACACAAACTCCACAGTACCCACCTGGTAGAATGCAATGCCCTCCATCCTAACACAAGATCCCACAAAGCACCACCACCCTGGGTTATGTTGTGTGAAGCACAGGGACACTCTTGGGACTCTTAGCCAAACAACTGCCAGGACAACACTCCCAGCCATCCTGTCAGCACAGCCAGCCCACCCCACAGGGAAGCAGAGTCAAAAGGAAGGAAGCATGGGCATGCTGGGAAGGGGGTGGAGGCAATAGCATGATGGGAGTCGTAGTCACAGACATTGCTCAGCCTCACAACTGGCCCATCAACACCACCCTGAACCCTGCTCACATCACAGGGAGTGGAGAAGGACTCACAAGATGGCTGACACTGGCTACTGCTGTGGGGAGCACAAGGCCCTGCTGCCAACTGTGCACCAACAAACAGCAGGACACCACTGACTGACATCCTGAGAGACAACTTCCACTCCCTGCAATGCAAGCACGTTCCATGGTGGGATAACTGACTGGGTGGGTGGGTGGGTGGGAAGGAGGTCTGGCTGTCAACCAAACACAATCAATGCAGACCATGTTCACACCCCAGAGAATACATAGAAATGCCCAAATAATGCAGGACAATGTGCCACACCAATATCAACCCCTGACTGTGACGACTTAGGACAATACAATGTACAGGCCCGCACCCCGAGGCACAGTCACAACTGTCAGGTGTGTCAACCACTGATGCCTGCAGAAACATGACATACATTGTTTGTGTCTCCCAAAAACAGGTGATGATAGGGACACAGCAGCAGACGCTGAGGAGTCCCAGTCCCAGGCTCAAGAGGATGCCGAGCTCACTGGCGTCGTACAGCCTCTGTCCTCCTCGGACGATGAAGAACAACCTGGCACATCCGGTGCAAGTCAACATGCTGCACCAGCAGGACCACCAGCTGCAGCACCAGCAGGTCCACCAGCTGCACCCCCTGCACCCACCCCTCCAACGACTGTCACCACGAATACCATCCCTGCCGACATGGACAGAATAAGGAACAACACCAGCGCAGTGACCCTGGGGCCATGGACACCACCACCACCACCAACCCCCAAGGTGGACCAGGGTTATCTGTGCGTGCAACTGCACACACTGCACATGTCAGCAGGGGTGGTGGGAGGGGTGGGAGACAGAGGTCGCTGCTTGCAGACGTTGCTGGTGTGCATGAAGACCCACAACTGGTACGCATAGCTGATGCGTACCAGTCCAGCACCGGAGAGCTCAGCCAGGTAGTGGGGCTCCTCAGAGACATCAAACAGCAGCAGGCTGCCCATCATGCCCGCTTGGACTCCCACATGTCCCACGTGGAGTCACACATGTCACGTGTGGACTCCCACATGACCCGCGTGGAGTCCAAGTGGGATGTACTACATGAGATGACGGCGGTGCACAGGGACATTTTACAATGCCTCCGCCAGATGAACAGCAACCAGTCCACACCTCCCTGTGTGCCAACAACATCTGGTACCGAACAAACTGCAACTGCCACAGGGAGGGAGGAGGACTCTGGCGGAGAGTCCCCTGCACCGCAGCAGCCTGCACTTGAGGGCCCCCCCCCAAGAAGAGGGGTCGTCCGAGGAGGGGAAAGTGAGAGGCTGATGGCCAAGCGCAACTCCCAGGAAGCCTGAACCTGTTCTGGATTTTCGCCTTTGTGCACAGACTGTTCACCCTGTTGATGGCAACACTACTCCCACACATTGCATGGGGAGTACAAGTTGGAACAATGTGTCAGACAACTGTGGCCCCGATACTGGGGATCCTGTCTACCTGGACTTTCTATTCATCTAGGAACTTGGGATTGCAAGATTCATGTACAGCACAATCCATCCTATGCACTATTATCACAGATGTATCACAATAAACACAATAATACACCATACTTGCCTCTGTCGTGATTCCAACGCGGGTGCTGTTATGGGGATGATGAACAGCAAAATTACACTGTGTATGCGAACTGCAACAGCAAGGACAACACAGGCATGTGAGTACAGGCAACGTGACACATATGAGGGAGACACACCACCAGGGCTACACAACACATACACACCTAGGCCATCTGACTCATTGCCTACACTGATGTTGCCAGGGAAGACGGTGCAATGCACAGACACCACACCCATTCCCAGTTGTAGTCAAGTAGCCCACAGGTGCAGTAAGCAAATGGCAGTCAAATGTGTGACCACAGACAACGCACATCACTAAGTGAAGCACAGGTTTATTACACAGTAGCAACATGCCGTAACCACTACAGATGCAAGGTAACCCCACCTGGTAGCGGGCACACAGTCAACAACACAGACAGAAGGAAGTCCATGGGTGTGGCGCACATCACCTGTAGGGACACAACAGCTACCAGCCTGGATGTGCAATCACGTCGTCGGTGGACACAGTTGACCAAACGAATCTGAAAGTACCCTGTGAAGGACAGAAATGACACACAGTCAAAAGCAATGCAGTACAGGACAGAACAGCAAAACTCATGCACAATACATGTTACAAGATACCCACCCAGAACCAAGTTAGCATGTCAACACTGTTGGGGAGTACAGCCCACCTGTCACCACACATCGCAACACACATCCTGTCAAGTAGCCCATGGACACACTCCAACAGCACCAGAGCACCACCCACACATCATGCCAACTCACATCATTCACATGACACCTCAGGATACTCACATTCAGCTAAAGAAGTTGGTGATGAGCTGTGTGCGGACATCACCATCACCATCATCATCATCATCGTCACTGGCATCGTGGTCCAGGCCAGGATCCTCCACAGGTGGCGGATGTTGGTCATCGTCATCCTGGATGAGAGGCAACTCCTTCCGCACTGCCAGGTTGTGGAGCATGCAGCAGACGATGATAATCTTGCACACTTTCGCAGGGGCATATGGGAGGGACCCTCCGGTCTTGTCCAGGCAGCGGAAGCGGCTCTTCAGGAGACCAAAGGTCCGCTCAATCACTCTCCTGGTCCGACCATGTGCCTCATTGTAGCGCATCTGGGCAGGTGTCACAGGGTTCCTGAGGGGTGTCAGCAACCACGGCATGTTGGGGTATCCCGAGTCACCTACGGACAGACAAGTGCACATCAGCTGACTTGGAAAAGTGGGCGGAATACTACAGATCAGATCACACACAATGGCACAAAGTCAGTACACACCGACAAGCCAGGCATGCTGGTTCTGCATCTGTGCCATCAACCTGGGGATGCGACTACTCCTCATCACAAAGGCATCGTGTGCTGAACCAGGGAAACGGGCACACACGTGTGTGATGGTCATGTCTGCAAGACACACCACCAGTGCATTGACCGAGTGGTAGTGCTTGCGGTTCCTGTAGGCCTGCTCCTGGGCCTGTGGTGGTACCAAAGCCACATGTGTCCCATCAATGGAGCCAATGACATGCGGCATCCTCCCCAGGGCATAAAAGTCACTCTTCACGTCAGTGAGTCGTCGCAGTCTAGGGAAATAGATGTACCGGTTCAGGAAGAGCAACATTGCCGCCAAGAAATCGCGGAGCACACGGCTGAACATGGTCTGTGACATCCCACCAGCAGACGCCACAGTATGTTGGAAGGTACCGGTGGCAAAGAAGTGTAGGGCTGCCATCACCTTCACCTTGGGGGTCAGCGCTGTAGGATACGGCCGGCCAGGCTGCAAATGTGGGGACAACTGCACTGCCAAATCCTCAATCAGCTGCCTGGTGAAGCGGTACCGTCGGATGCTGTCCCGTTCCACCATCGTTGCCAGGTCTGGGAATGGCCGATGGACAGCAGGAGCCCTGCAGTGCAGAGGAGAAGTAAGCAAGATCGTCAGTCACCCCACATATGCGGCATTGAACACACTCAAGATCCCAACATACATCATCATGAGGCACAACTACATGAAGTGTGCAGTACCGGAACGACATGTATGGTACATACATGGCCAACATCTGTCAACACGGTCCTACAGGTGGCATCAATTTGTCCCAGGTTGGCCCATTGGATATCATGATGCTGTGTCACAGTCACCCCCCAGTGACATGTGAGGACAGATGTGCCCCAGGCACCACAGCTCAACGACAGGCACATTCCCAGGGACCCTGTAATGCCACATGGACACTGGCATCACCTGGAGTATCATGTGTACACCACAACAAAACAAACATGACCCCCACAGGTAGTGGCCACACTTGCCATGGCAGGAGAGCCATGGACGTCTGTGACACACACGCACAACATCAGAGTCCATGCACACACAACGTGGATGTGGAGACTGTCTCCCATTGTGCACATGAAATCAGAGACATTGTAAACACTACATGCACAAAGACTGTGGAGGGCCATCACTATTGTGCCACTGGGACACCCTGGCTCAAACATACCGTCCCACATGGGACTCACGGGGTATGTGACATGACATACACAAACACCACTGTGAAATGTGACCATGGCACATGCACAGATATGAACAGTTGCACATCACAGTGGTCACGTACACGTAACACCCAGGATCCTGTCCCCATTAACACGTGCACAGCCTGGGGGTGGCTGCCCACAGGTGACACCCACAGGACAACATGTACACCAACATACACACAATAGGAAATGCAGCCTTACATGCCTTATGATAAGGTTTGGACAGGCTGTCGTGATGTAGGTGTGCCCCTCACTCCCTGGGAGCTATCTGTGGCTGGCATATGTCCATCTGAGACAGGCATGCTGACATATGCCAGTCACATGTACAGTGATGCGTTGAACAGCAATGGACCGATCGGTGTCTCCGGCCGGCCCATTGCTTTCAATGTGTGCGGGTACGCGTTGTACCCCTGTGCGCGTTGTACTGCAATGGACCGATCGGTGCCTCCGGCCGGCCCATTGCATTCAATGTGTGCGGGTACGCGTTGTACCCCTGTGCGCGTTGAACAGCAATGGACCGATCGGTGCCTCCGGCCGGCCCATTGCATTCAATGTGTGCGGGTACGCGTTGTACCCCTGTGCGCGTTGAACAGCAATGGACCGATCGGTGCCTCCGGCCGGCCCATTGCTTTCAATGTGTGCGGGTACGCGTTGTACCCCTGTGCGCGTTGTACTGCAATGGACCGATCGGTGCCTCCGGCCGGCCCATTGCATTCAATGTGTGCGGGTACGCGTTGTACCCCTGTGCGCGTTGTACTGCAATGGACCGATCGGTGCCTCCGGCCGGCCCATTGCATTCAATGTGTGCGGGTACGCGTTGTACCCCTGTGCGCGTTGAACAGCAATGGACCGATCGGTGCCTCCGGCCGGCCCATTGCATTCAATGTGTGCGGGTACGCGTTGTACCCCTGTGCGCGTTGAACAGCAATGGACCGATCGGTGCCTCCGGCCGGCCCATTGCTTTCAATGTGTGCGGGTACGCGTTGTACCCCTGTGCGCGTTGTACTGCAATGGACCGATCGGTGCCTCCGGCCGGCCCATTGCATTCAATGTGTCGGGTACGCGTTGTACCCCTGTGCGCGTTGAACAGCAATGGACCGATCGGTGCCTCCGGCCGGCCCATTGCTTTCAATGTGTGCGGGTACGCGCTGTACCCCTGTGCGCGTTGTACTGCAATGGACCGATCGGTGCCTCCGGCCGGCCCATTGCATTCAATGTGTGCGGGTACGCGTTGTACCCTGTGCGCGTTGTACTGCAATGGACCGATCGGTGCCTCCGGCCGGCCCATTGCATTCAATGTGTGCGGGTACGCGTTGTACCCCTGTGCGCGTTGAACAGCAATGGACCGATCGGTGCCTCCGGCCGGCCCATTGCATTCAATGTGTGCGGGTACGCGTTGTACCCCTGTGCGCGTTGAACAGCAATGGACCGATCGGTGCCTCCGGCCGGCCCATTGCTTTCAATGTGCGGGTACGCGTTGTACCCCTGTGCGCGTTGAACAGCAATGGACCGATCGGTGCCTCCGGCCGGCCCATTGCTTTCAATGTGTGCGGGTACGCGTTGTACCCCTGTGCGCGTTGTACCTCAATGGACCGATCGGTGCGCACCCATTGACAATGGGCTTGCCTGGCAACGGACGCGTTTTCGAATATTCGAACGAGTCGGTTGCTGGAAAATCAGTTGGTCACCCACAACAATGTTGCAAAATCATGTATGTCATGAAGTTGAAATTTTGAAGGATGCTGTGGGCGTGTTTTGGTGCTGCTATTCCATGGATTGGCCAGATTCAGAAGATGCAAACGACTTGGACCTATCACTTTGGACACAAGGGACAGTATCTGCCTCTCCAGCACATATATATTGCTGCATGTTCCCCTGAGAGCCCACTTGCCTGCACTACATGCTCCAGGACGACATCTGCCACTGCACTGCTGCTGTCTCTGCCCCTCTGGACCCTGCAATGGCACGTACTGTGGAGAGAGCCCCAGCCTTCAGCCTTGAAGAGAACCAGGCCCTGCTGGACAGCCTACTTCCACAGTACAGCAAGCTGTATGGGACACCAGGGGAGCAGGTGAGTGTTCTGTGCACTGCCTTTCTGAATGTGCATTTTGTCTGACTAGCAAGGCTGAGAGTCAGCACACCACTGGCTAGCAGGCTCACTGAGTAGTTGTCACCCCCATAGTGTGTAGTGACTTGCACTGGACAGGTATGGTGCAGTGACAGTGCTTCTGAACAGGGTTTTACTCCCCATGCAATGATACCATGTAGTGACTTCTGGAAAACTGTCCATGGGCAGCCGTGCACTGCCTGGGTACACCATGTGCCCCTGTGATTGCGACATGTATATGCAACTGTGTCATGCACGGATATGTTGCATGTGTAGTAATGGCCTTATCACTTTGTCATCCTGACAGGCTTCTGCCCATCGGAAGCATGAGATCTGGAAGGACATCGTCCGGGCTGTCCGGTCCGTGGGGGTCTAAAAGCGCCGGATCCGCAACTGCCAAAAGAGGTGGCAGGACCTTCGGGGCTGGACCCGGAGGATTGCACGGGTCCAGCTGAAGCTGTCGCCTCCTCGCAGGAGGGGCGGAACACGGACCCTGACCCCCACATGCTCAGGATCCTGGCGGTGGTCTTTCCAGACCTGGATGGGCAGCTGAAGGCCAGAGAGCAGCAAGGAGGGGTGAGTCAAAGACTGCACTGTGTACTCTGTCTAACATGCTATGTGCCCTCCTCGGGCCAGGTTGAACTGCCACAGTACAGCAGTCATGTTGTCCAGGAGCCATGTCCCTCTATTGTGCACTGCCCACTCCTCATCTGATACCCAGGTGTGGCCCTTACATGCAGGGAATTCTGTCACTTAGGACTGTGTCCTTGCAGTTTGCTTGACTCAAGGTGGGAGACAGCATCTGTTTCCCTGACTCTGTGGTGGGCATCATGGGTGGGTCCATTGCTTACACAATGCCTGTATTCTGACATGTATTCAGCGTGTTACTTTGATCTGTGGTCCAATTGCTGAGCTGATCCACCACATGTGGCTGGGGTACCTGGCACACACCCATGCTGCGGGTGGGAACAATGTTTGGCCCCAGGAGTATGTATATGACGTGTGTCACACATACTTAGCCAGCTGCCTACAGTCCAGGGCTCATCCCTCATTCATGTGGGGCTGGACAGTCATGCCTACTCCAGGCCATACAATACACTCTGTACTCCCACTCCCGTGTATCAGAGGACACATTGTGCACAGTGATTTGACCCCTCAGGTGTCTGCCTCTGTGTCAGTGTGCTGTGGATTAGTCGCCAGGACTGCTGTGGAGTTTCTTGGTAGGGGCTCAGCATGCCACTGGAGATGTGACCATAGGAGACGATACTTGTGTGACACATAGGTGTCTGATCAGCTGCCCATGCAGACTGGGGCATGTAAATGTGAAGTTCAGGCAGCTGTTCCCCATGCACAGCAGAGTGTGAGGGGCTCAGGTTCAGAGGGTAGTGTCACAGGTCTCCCATATGTCCAATAGGTATGACCTGGACAGATGAGGGTTAAGAGGATGTGTTGTGGGGGGATGTACATGTGCACTTGTGCAGCTCCAGGACTTGCATTCCCCATGACCTACTATTGTGACACAGTGCAGAGTGTTGTTGTCTGGCTGCAAAGTCATACATCACTGAGACAGTGATGTATGACTTTGCAGTCATGCCTCCGCCATGGCATGTGTCTACTGATTGGTGATCCTGCAGGGGAGTGACATGTGCTACATGCACACCATAGTGGCGCTGGCTATCAGGACATGGGTGCATCATGGTGTCTGTCGCTGGTATGCATCACATGCATTTCCTATTTGAGTCTGGGCATCCCTTACATCCGTAAACCTGTACTGACTCAGTGGCAAGAGCTGTGATGTGTCCACACCGTGTCCTCTGCACTGTCCAACTACTGTGTACTTGGTGCATGTGTCAACACTGGGGTGTTGCAATCCAACAGACACCAGACAGATGGGTGCAAGGCCATGTGGGATGTGAGTGCCATGCTTGGCATCAGACTGACAATTGACTTCTCCTGTTCAATTAGTGCACTTTTAGCAATGTACAACTAATGATGCCAGGGCTTGCTCTGTGATGTGCTGTGCTCACAGTGGTGTGTGCGTTATGTGCAGGTGACTGATGTCTGTCTGTTTCCCCATTGTTTGCAGATACATCCACGGCCACGGAAGGGGACAGCTCCACGGACCAGGAGGAGCCGGAGAGCCAGACTGGGTCAGCAGCCGAGGAGTGGTCGGAGGGACCCAGTGGCACGGAGGGCGAGGGGAGCCACACCGAGGAGTCCTCAGCAGCATCCACCTCAGCTGAGGACCAGAGCAACTCGGAGGATGACTCCCTTGTGGAGGCGGGTGTCAGCAGCCACCACACCCCAGCTAGTGTTGCTGTCCCCGCCACCACCAGCACCACCACCGCCCTCCCATCGGCTCCCATTCCCCAGGTCCGTGGAGGCTCCCATGTCCGGGAGCGTGTCTCCTTTGGGCCAGGCACCGCACCCCCTGCCCCTGTGTCCCCTGCTGCCCTGAGTGAGGAGTCTGTGTACCTCCTTCGCCAGCTCCATGTAGGGCAGACAGCCATGCTGAGTGTCCTCCATGCGCACACCGCGCTGTTGACTCAGCTGGTGTCGTTCATGGAGGGCATCTCATCGGGCATGTCTGACCTACAGAGGGGCAATAGGTCCATGGACTCCTCCCTGACGGCAGCAGTGTCCCTCCTCAAACGGTCCCTCACCCCTCCTGCCTCTGCTCCATCCACACTCCCCAGCACCTTACCCATCCCAGGCACACACACACTGGCACAGGCACACACCAGCACACACACATCCAGCACACTGACACACACGCCAATGACAAAACGCACACGCACGCACATTCAGGGGACTGAAGCCAGACTCACAGGGGATGGGGCCCTGGAACACACACACGCATCCACATGCACTGCGCAGTCCTCAGTTCCCTCTCCCTCCAAAGCACCCTCCCTTGCCTCACCTGCAACCCCAAAGTCACAGCAGCTCTTCCTCTGTGACCTCGGCCTCTTCCCCACCGATGAAGCTGCTCCAGCATCCCGGGGGAAGAGGAAGCCCACCCACACGGAGCAGAGTGCCCCTCGCCCCCGGACACCCTCCCCCAGGTGCAGACGGACTGAGGCCCCCACCCGCAAGTCCCCCCGGAGTGCTAAGAGCAAGACCCCGCCACCGCCCTGCAGCTCAGGCACAAGGTCTCCGTCCTCCATCCCTCAGGCCCCCACTGCACAGGTGCCCCCACCACACCCTGCCCCAGGTTCCCCCACCCACAGATATACCATCCCCAAGATGCTCCGGCCTTCTCCCCCTGCCACTTGCTCTCCCAGCACCACACCCCCCGCTGCGCTTGTCTGTGCCACTGATGTGGTGAGGGTGTCCTCCCCTCTGTCCAACCCACCTTGCCTGTTCCCCATTCTCCTCCCCTGGAGGTAGGCACTGCAGTGGAGTCCACTACCGCCCTGTCTGACTTGGGCACTGCAGTGGCGGACCTGTCCACCCCATCTGCAGGGTCCACTGCAGTTGTGCCGGCACCCACGACATCTGTGTCATGCCCCCCAGTTGTGCCGGCACACACCATGTCAGACACCTCCACTGCAGTTGTCAGTGGCTCTCCAGCACCCACCACCCCTTCCCTGACTCCCCCTGGTGAGCCCTGATCCTGTCCCTGCGGTGCCTGGCCTGCCCCCCGGTTGCCCCTCCTAGTGGATTGTCCCTGGTATTGTGCAGGCATGCGTAGGGTGACATCTGCCAGTGTCACCCTGTTTGAACTTTGACAATGGACTGGCCATTGGCCTTTGCTCTAATTTCTTCTGGACGTCGTTATCAAACAACACATATGCTGAATAAAGCAACTTTCTTTTCTCTAGTGCTCATGCTTCAGATGTACATGTTGTTGGTGCAGCTAACCATGCCCTTGCTGCAGTGATGGTGATATCTGGTCTCATGATTATGAAGTGTTACTGTGCAGGAACCCATGTGGTCCAGGGGGAATGTGTCCTATCATGTGGTGTATCCATGTCATCAATAGCAGCATCTGAGGGTGTCATGTGTTCAGTATTTGGCAATGGGTTTCCTACTTACATTGGCAATTTCATATCTGTGGCTTCCACCCCTGCACATCTGTTGTGCCTGCCATCGTTGCATTTGTCTACTTCCCTGACCGTGTTGCCATCTCCAGTGGACATGCAGGTTTGGGCATCAATGGGGAGGGACTCATCCGTGTAGTCAGTGCAACATTGCTATACAAGTGTGTTGGATCTGTGCTGATGATTCCGTTGGCACATCCATGACCAGGCTGATGTGATGGGAGCCCTCATTTGGTGCTAATTGTTGATTGTGTGACCAAGTGCTCAGCTGACATGATGGGGCCCTACTGAGGCAACATATGGCACAGCTTTCCTCACACAGGAGTGGAGTCCCCTCATGGCAGTGTGTACACGTGTGACATTGCCTGCGCCCAAGGTGTGTGTTGTATGTGCATGTCTGTGTGTTCACTTTCATTCATCTGCGCATGCTGTGATCCCTAGTGTTGTACCTGTTTGTGATGCTTGCTGACTTGAGCTATGTTCCCCCAAAGTCTTCTCCCTGTGTTCTCTGTGATGTGGGTGCATGGCACATTACTGGTCATCAGGGTGTCACCCATAGGTGTGTTTGCTGTCAGGGCAGAGTTTGTGTGCTGACGCAGATGGGTCACAGTCAGGTTTCCCTTTGGCACTTGTTGTTTGCCCCTGTCATGTGATTTCCAGTTTGTGTTATCTTTCAGTGATTGTGACACGTTGTGTGTGTGACTGCTGGCACTCCTTAGGGTCCGGGCTGCAATGTTGGTTGTTGTCTATGTGTGTTCTTTGTGGGTGACCTTGGCTTCTTCATTGGTGTGTGACTGTGGCTGGGATCCCATTGGTCGGTGTGGTATTGCCGTCATGTCCATGTACAGCGTAGTGTGCAGTGTGTCAGACATTCAGGAGTCTTGTTGAGTGTCCATGTGTGATGTGTTTCTACACCTTGGTTCCCACCCACCACCCTGGAATAGTCATGGGTGCATGTGCAATGTCACCAGTGCATGTGTACTTCACTGCTGCACATTGTTGGAGGTCGAGGGGTGTGGTCTTGAGTGTGTGCAGATGAGAGTTGTTGCCCGGCTAGTCCCCTGCCTCCATGTTGGCCTTGGCTTACTGGCCATGCTGATTGATTTGTGCTTGTGTAGGTGTGATGGTAGTTAGTTGCTCAGGACACCTGACTGTGGTTCACAGTGTGAACGACATTTAGCTTTGTCATCACAGTGGTATTTTTATTCAGCCCAGGGTCACCACATTGTGGGGGCCCTGGGGGTGGTGCTGTGGTGTGTCTGTGACTTGCTGTGTCAGTTGTTGTTCCTACGTGCCTGTGTGACATGTGTGTTTTGTGCTCCCTCTCACCTGTCAATGCCTGCTTGCCCACATAGGGGATTTGGATCCATGAGTTACCTTAGTGTGGCAGTGTATGCACATCTGTATGATTGGTATTCAGCTCTCCTCATGTGTTGTGTTGTTGCCTGGGGACACTGGCACCCCCACCCCTCACCTGCTGTGTATGATGACAGTGTTGGTCTGCCTGTTTGTGTTTGTGCATCTGCACCACTGCATTGGCATATCTTGGGTGTGCCATTGGCTGTATGTTGTTTGGTGTGTTTCCCCTGCTGTCCCTGGGACTCCTAGGTCATCGGTCAGCACAGTGATCATGGTTTGTGTGTCCCATTGCTGCCATGGTATGGTATCTGTTCACCTCACATCTGCTGTCTCCACAGGGTATCTGCATTTGTGTGCCCATTGGTGCAAATATGTGGTTCTGCATTCTGATGGTCACTTCTGTCATTGTGTCATTGATGACTGTTGACGGTCTCAGCCCCCATGGGTGTTGTTTGTCTGCACATGGCCAAAGGAATGTTTCATTTGCACTGCAGTATTTGGCTCCCCCAATTTATGTTGCAATGGGACACATACACTACTTTGCCACAGATGAGTTTTTGGTTCTGTGACCAGGAATGATCCATGCAGTTTGGCAGTTGCAGCTCTTTCTTTGTCAACAATTACCTTTTGGTCACTGTGATGATGAGGGTGTAGACCCCATTGCCACAATGGTCAAAATGTGCTTCAGCTATGGACCCCACACTTACCTTTTGGTCACTGTGATGATGGGGGTTTAGACCCCATTGCCACAATGGTCAAAATGTGCTTCAGCTATGGACCCCACACTTGCCTTTTGGTCACTGTGATGATGGGGGTTTAGACCCCATTGCCACAATGGTCAAAATGTGCTTCAGCTATGGACCCCACACTTGCCTTTTGGTCACTGTGATGATGGGGGTTTAGACCCCATTGCCACAATGGTCAAAATGTGCTTCAGCTATGGACCCCACACTTGCCTTTTGGTCACTGTGATGATGGGGGTTTAGACCCCATTGCCACAATGGTCAAAATGTGCTTCAGCTATGGACCCCACACTTGCCTTTTGGTCACTGTGATGATGGGGGTTTAGGCCCCATTGCCACAATGGTCATGGGCTGCTTGCATTGTGGGTGCCACACACATATATATGTGGCACATGTGCTAGGGGGTCACATTGTATGTTCAAAGTCATGTTCGGTGTTGTAGGCATTTGACACAGCCTGCTCACACGCTTGTCATGGTGGTGGGGGGATGTCTTAATCTTGCATTCCCTAGGTTGTGGTGTGCTTGTTGTGTCATGCATTGTCCATCCTATGAGTGGGGGTGGTAGTAGTGGTAGGCATCCAGCCCCCTGGCTAAGGGTGGTAGTAGTGGTAGGCTTCCTGCCCCCTGGCTAAGGGTGGTAGTAGTGGTGGGCATCCTGCCCCCCTGGGTGAGGGTGGTAGTAGTGGTAGGCATCCTGCCCCCTGGCTAAGGGTGGTAGTAGTGGTAGGCATCCAGCCCCCTGGCTAAGGGTGGTAGTAGTGGTGGGCATCCTGCCCCCCTGGGTGAGGGTGGTAGCAGTGGTGGGCATCCTGCCCCCTGGCTAAGGGTGGTAGTAGTGGTGGGCATCCTGCCCCCCTGGGTGAGGGTGGTAGTAGTGGTAGGCATCCTGCCCCCCTGGGTGAGGGTGGTAGTAGTGGTGGGCATCCTGCCCCCTGGCTAAGGGTGGTAGTAGTGGTGGGCATCCTGCCCCCTGGCTAAGGGTGGTAGTAGTGGTAGGCATCCTGCCACCCTGGCTAAGGGTGGTAGTAGTGGTAGGCATCCTGCCCCCCTGGCTAAGGGTGGTAGTAGTGGTGGGCATCCTGCCCCCCTGGGTGAGGGTGGTAGTAGTGGTGGGCATCCTGCCCCCTGGCTAAGGGTGGTAGTAGTGGTAGGCATCCTGCCCCCTGGCTAAGGGTGGTAGTAGTGGTAGGCATCCTGCCACCCTGGCTAAGGGTGGTAGTAGTGGTAGGCATCCTGCCCCCCGTGGGTGAGGGTGGTAGTAGTGGTAGGCATCCTGCCCCCTGGCTAAGGGTGGTAGTAGTGGTAGGCATCCTGCCCCCCGTGGGTGAGGGTGGTAGTAGTGGTAGGCATCCTGCCCCCTGGCTAAGGGTGGTAGTAGTGGTAGGCATCCAGCCCCCTGGCTAAGGGTGGTAGTAGTGGTGGGCATCCTGCCCCCCTGGGTGAGGGTGGTAGTAGTGGTGGGCATCCTGCCCCCTGGCTAAGGGTGGTAGTAGTGGTGGGCATCCTGCCCCCCTGGGTGAGGGTGGTAGTAGTGGTAGGCATCCTGCCCCCCGTGGGTGAGGGTGGTAGTAGTGGTAGGCATCCTGCCCCCTGGCTAAGGGTGGTAGTAGTGGTGGGCATCCTGCCCCCCTGGGTGAGGGTGGTAGTAGTGGTAGGCATCCTGCCCCCCGTGGGTGAGGGTGGTAGTAGTGGTAGGCATCCTGCCCCCTGGCTAAGGGTGGTAGTAGTGGTGGGCATCCTGCCCCCTGGCTAAGGGTGGTAGTAGTGGTGGGCATCCTGCCCCCCTGGGTGAGGGTGGTAGTAGTGGTAGGCATCCTGCCCCCCGTGGGTGAGGGTGGTAGTAGTGGTAGGCATCCTGCCCCCTGGCTAAGGGTGGTAGTAGTGGTGGGCATCCTGCCCCCCTGGGTGAGGGTGGTAGTAGTGGTAGGCATCCTGCCCCCTGGCTAAGGGTGGTAGTAGTGGTGGGCATCCTGCCCCCTGTGGGTGAGGGTGGTAGTAGTGGTAGGCATCCTGCCCCCTGGCTAAGGGTGGTAGTAGTGGTAGGCATCCTGCCCCCTGGCTAAGGGTGGTAGTAGTGGTAGGCATCCTGCCCCCTGGCTAAGGGTGGTAGTAGTGGTGGGCATCCTGCCCCCCTGGGTGAGGGTGGTAGTAGTGGTAGGCATCCTGCCCCCCGTGGGTGAGGGTGGTAGTAGTGGTAGGCATCCTGCCCCCTGGCTAAGGGTGGTAGTAGTGGTGGGCATCCTGCCCCCCTGGGTGAGGGTGGTAGTAGTGGTAGGCATCCTGCCCCCTGGCTAAGGGTGGTAGTAGTGGTGGGCATCCTGCCCCCCGTGGGTGAGGGTGGTAGTAGTGGTAGGCATCCTGCCCCCCTGGCTAAGGGTGGTAGTAGTGGTAGGCATCCTGCCCCCCTGGCTAAGGGTGGTAGTAGTGGTAGGCATCCTGCCCCCCTGGCTAAGGGTGGTAGTAGTGGTGGGCATCCTGCCCCCCCTGGGTGAGGGTGGTAGTAGTGGTAGGCATCCTGCCCCCCGTGGGTGAGGGTGGTAGTAGTGGTAGGCATCCTGCCCCCTGGCTAAGGGTGGTAGTAGTGGTGGGCATCCTGCCCCCCTGGGTGAGGGTGGTAGTAGTGGTGGGCATCCTGCCCCCCTGGGTGAGGGTGGTAGTAGTGGTGGGCATCCTGCCCCCTGGCTAAGGGTGGTAGTAGTGGTAGGCATCCTGCCCCCTGGCTAAGGGTGGTAGTAGTGGTAGGCATCCTGCCCCCTGGCTAAGGGTGGTAGTAGTGGTGGGCATCCTGCCCCCCTGGGTGAGGGTGGTAGTAGTGGTAGGCATCCTGCCCCCCGTGGGTGAGGGTGGTAGTAGTGGTAGGCATCCTGCCCCCTGGCTAAGGGTGGTAGTAGTGGTGGGCATCCTGCCCCCCTGGGTGAGGGTGGTAGTAGTGGTGGGCATCCTGCCCCCCTGGGTGAGGGTGGTAGTAGTGGTGGGCATCCTGCCCCCTGGCTAAGGGTGGTAGTAGTGGTAGGCATCCTGCCCCCTGGCTAAGGGTGGTAGTAGTGGTAGGCATCCTGCCCCCTGGCTAAGGGTGGTAGTAGTGGTGGGCATCCTGCCCCCCTGGGTGAGGGTGGTAGTAGTGGTGGGCATCCTGCCCCCCTGGGTGAGGGTGGTAGTAGTGGTGGGCATCCTGCCCCCTGGCTGAGGGTGGTAGTAGTGGTAGGCATCCTGCCCCCTGGCTAAGGGTGGTAGTAGTGGTAGGCATCCTGCCCCCTGGCTAAGGGTGGTAGTAGTGGTAGGCATCCAGCCCCCTGGCTAAGGGTGGTAGTAGTGGTGGGCATCCTGCCCCCTGGGTGAGGGTGGTAGTAGTGGTGGGCATCCTGCCCCCTGGCTAAGGGTGGTAGTAGTGGTAGGCATCCTGCCCCCTGGCTAAGGGTGGTAGTAGTGGTAGGCATCCTGCCACCCTGGCTAAGGGTGGTAGTAGTGGTAGGCATCCTGCCCCCTGGCTAAGGGTGGTAGTAGTGGTAGGCATCCTGCCCCCTGGCTAAGGGTGGTAGTAGTGGTGGGCATCCTGCCCCCCTGGGTGAGGGTGGTAGTAGTGGTGGGCATCCTGCCCCCTGGCTAAGGGTGGTAGTAGTGGTAGGCATCCTGCCCCCTGGCTAAGGGTGGTAGTAGTGGTAGGCATCCTGCCACCCTGGCTAAGGGTGGTAGTAGTGGTAGGCATCCTGCCCCCGTGGGTGAGGGTGGTAGTAGTGGTAGGCATCCTGCCCCCTGGCTAAGGGTGGTAGTAGTGGTAGGCATCCTGCCCCCCGTGGGTGAGGGTGGTAGTAGTGGTAGGCATCCTGCCCCCTGGCTAAGGGTGGTAGTAGTGGTAGGCATCCAGCCCCCTGGCTAAGGGTGGTAGTAGTGGTGGGCATCCTGCCCCCCTGGGTGAGGGTGGTAGTAGTGGTGGGCATCCTGCCGCCCCTGGCTAAGGGTGGTAGTAGTGGTAGGCATCCTGCCCCCCTGGCTAAGGATGGTAGTAGTGGTAGGCATCCTGCCCCCCGTGGGTGAGGGTGGTAGTAGTGGTAGGCATCCTGCCCCCTGGCTAAGGGTGGTAGTAGTGGTAGGCATCCTGCCCCCGTGGGTGAGGGTGGTAGTAGTGGTAGGCATCCTGCCCCCTGGCTAAGGGTGGTAGTAGTGGTAGGCATCCAGCCCCCTGGCTAAGGGTGGTAGTAGTGGTGGGCATCCTGCCCCCCTGGGTGAGGGTGGTAGTAGTGGTGGGCATCCTGCCCCCTGGCTAAGGGTGGTAGTAGTGGTGGGCATCCTGCCCCCCTGGGTGAGGGTGGTAGTAGTGGTAGGCATCCTGCCCCCGTGGGTGAGGGTGGTAGTAGTGGTAGGCATCCTGCCCCCTGGCTAAGGGTGGTAGTAGTGGTGGGCATCCTGCCCCCCTGGGTGAGGGTGGTAGTAGTGGTAGGCATCCTGCCCCCCGTGGGTGAGGGTGGTAGTAGTGGTAGGCATCCTGCCCCCTGGCTAAGGGTGGTAGTAGTGGTGGGCATCCTGCCCCCCTGGGTGAGGGTGGTAGTAGTGGTAGGCATCCTGCCCCCCTGGCTAAGGGTGGTAGTAGTGGTGGGCATCCTGCCCCCTGGCTAAGGGTGGTAGTAGTGGTAGGCATCCTGCCCCCCTGGCTAAGGGTGGTAGTAGTGGTAGGCATCCTGCCACCCTGGCTAAGGGTGGTAGTAGTGGTAGGCATCCTGCCCCCTGGCTAAGGGTGGTAGTAGTGGTAGGCTTCCTGCCCCCTGGCTAAGGGTGGTAGTAGTGGTGGGCATCCTGCCCCCCTGGGTGAGGGTGGTAGTAGTGGTGGGCATCCTGCCCCCTGGCTAAGGGTGGTAGTAGTGGTAGGCATCCTGCCCCCCGTGGGTGAGGGTGGTAGTAATGGTAGGCATCCTGCCCCCCTGGCTAAGGGTGGTAGTAGTGGTAGGCATCCAGCCCCCCTGGGTTGGGGTGGTGGCGCGCATTCAGGCCCCTGTGTGCATATGTGGCATTGGTGATGGGCATCCCGCCCCTATGGTGCTGCTGTTGCTGGTGTAAGTATATTCAGATTCCCAGTGTATGTGTGTGATGTGTCGTGTACGTGTTGTATGTGTTTTGTGGTTGGTGTCTGACTTACCTTCTGCGCCGTACGCGTCCGTGCCTGTTCCGGTAGTAGATGTAGAATATTGGTATGATCGGGACGAAGGGATTCATGGTTGGTTCGTGTCGTTCGTCCTTCTCGTTGCTTCGCGTCGTCCTCGCCGCTTGGCTTCGTCCTCGTCGCTTCGCTTCGTCCTCGTCGCTTCGCGTCGTCCTCGTCGGTGCTGTGTTCGTCTCGTAGCCGTGGATCGTGTTGTGGCGCGATTCGGAGCTTATGTGCGCCTCTCCCGGATGCTTTGACGTGCCGTGCGTAGCGACGGGTTCGGCGCGTACGGAAAGCGCATCGTACTTGTCCGGCCGGACGGGGCTGCATTTTCCCTTCCGTGCGACTCGATTCGGCGTTTCCGGATTCGCCTCGGTCGGAGAACAGGACCTGGTTTGGGTGAGTACGGCTCGGCCGGAATTTTTGCTGTTGTGCGCATCGTACTTGCTCGTTCGGTGTGCTGTACGGATCGGTCGGGAAACTGGCTTTCGCATGGCTTTTTTCCCGACCGAATAGTATTGGGTGCGCCTCCGACCGAGATCGGAATCGGCCCCTTAGTCGTCCGGTGGTCGGATAAGGGTGGCAACGTTGTCTTGTGGCCACTAGAGAAATACAACAAAGAAGCTCTAAATCAACTCCAAGACAGAGACTGCTACAGTCGTATCAGTCCAAATTGCATCATTGGAATCAAAGAAAAATACCATAAGTCACTGTACGAATGGAGAGGAGAAGGATTATTGTCCAAGCAAGAATTTGAATTTCTTAAGACCGATTATCCTGTCATACCACAGCTGTACCTAATCCCGAAGATACACAAAAACCCTCTGGAACCCCCTGGAAGACCAATCATTGCAGCTATTGGGGGACTCTTTGAAAACACCTCCAGATTCATAGACTACTTTTTGCAACCAGCTGTAATCGAACTCCCGGCATACATAAGAGACACTGGTGACTTTTTAACCAAAATCTATGATGTATCTTGGAACACTGACTATCTACTGATGACATTAGATGTGAATGCACTGTATACCAGTATTAGACATAATGATGGACTTAGGACCCTGAGTTATTACTTAGGAAAAAGACCTATCCAACTGTTTCAGCACTCTAGGATGCTATTACAAATGGCAGAAATGTGTCTGGATAATAATATTTTTATATTTGACAAACTCGCCTATAAACAACTGCAGGGTACTGCCATGGGCACTTGCTTCGCCCCCAGCTATGCTAATTTGCATTTGGGTTGGTGGGAGGAGCAAGTGCTCATGAAGACACATAGAGAGAAAATGCTTAAGAATGTTGTCCTATATGTCAGATACATTGATGACATATTTATACTGTGGCGAGGGACTGAATTGAGTGCAGAAACCTTCTCTCAAGAGTTAAATAACAATGCCCTTAATTTCACTTTCACATGCAATACCAATACTAAGTGTATACATTTCTTAGATCTAGAAATATTTGTGGAAAACAACAAAATACAAACCAAAACATACAGAAAGCCCACTGCTGGTAATGCAATACTCCATGCGAATAGTTTCCATTCTACCCCACTGAAAGAAAGCATACCCTATGCCGAATGTCTACGCATGAGGCGTAATTGCAGCACCTCGGAAAGTTTTGAACAATCCACTAGTGAGTTATGCAATAGATTAGAACGCAGAGGGTACAGTACAATGACATTATCTAAAGCCAAATCTAAGATCACCAATATAAATAGGAAAGATCTCCTATTTAGGAGAAACGAGAGCAATGAGGCTACAAACTGCTCTGTCACAACTGGTACCCCGAGATTCATCACAGGGTTCAATGCCTACCATGCAAATATTCGTAGAATTCTATACAGACATTGGAACACAGTACGCAACGATCCAGTTATTGGCCCCACTTGTGTTAAAACACCGCAAATTACATTCAGGAGGGCCAAATCCATGCGTCAGGAGCTAGTCCGCAACGCACTTTCAATAACTAAGGCTTGCACGTGGCTTAAGGCTCAGAATGGTTTTCATAAGTGCACAAAATGCAAAGCGTGCAGGCATGGGGTCAATACCAAAATGGTAAAGATGCCGTTTAGACACTCACCCTATGAAATCAGAGGCAGATTCACCTGTAAGTCAGACTTTGCAGTCTATGTCTTGTACTGTACATGCAGCAAACTATATGTGGGCAGCACCATCCACCCCGTGCATGTCCGCATCCTACAACATCTTAGGGCCATCTCTAACAATGACCCTGCCTACCCTGTTGCCAGGCACATAAACACATCACATGGAGGAAAGGCACAGGATCTATTCTTCTATGTGATTGATACAGTTCCCAAAAATCCTAGAGGAGGGAACAGACAATTGGCCCTTAGAAGATTAGAGTCTAGGTACATCATCCTCCTGAATTCGAAAATTCCCAACGGGATGAATGCGGATGAGGCACTGAATGTTCATCTGTAATTGGTCTGGAGCTGTCTGTCCCGCCCCTGCCCAGTCTTCGTGACGTTAGGTCACACTCACCTTTATTTATATAGCTTTATTTTCTCACGTTTTTAGATCTCACGATAGATTAGACCATATTAGACATACTTTTTCAATATTTGATTTAATTATATATTCTTAGGTTTCACTAGTGTATATGGCGCCTGTCTAAGTCATACATCATATTTATCTTTGTGCAAACATAATTCTTGCTTTCGGCCCACTTGGGCGAGATGGAATGTTTGTTTTACTCATATTTCATGTTAACCTTGGCTCGGTAGTATTTAATACTGTATATATTAAATGCCAAGAGATTAGTGACACATTTTGTTAATAGTCAACTATACCTTACAAGGTATGGCACATTAGTTTCTTTTTCGAACCTAACCTACCAAATGTCTTAGCCTGTTTGCACTATTTTAACAATATATTAGTCCATGCGCCATTACATATTAATGTATTTAATTTTTCAATCGATATAACCTAAGTATATTAGATATATTTTTTCTATGTCCAATCTATGTACTAATATAGGCTCACTGTTTCTACATTTAAGGAGGACATTTATTTAATTTATTTTTGCTATTTTATTTTTAAATTTAATGTTGTGGTAAAAGGGAAATTTTTCCTTAACAATAATATTGTCTTTCTTAAATTGTTTGGTACTTTATTTTATTTTATTTAACTTTTCTTTTTTCTTATGGGAAAAATGTGCACAGTCATAGACATTAGAGTCGTGGGTAACTTCTATGTCTATTGTTGAATTACAGGTTGCTGTGGCAACCACTAGTGAGTGACAAGCATATATACTGCTAGACAGAGTGTACCTGATGTAGTGATCAAGGCGGTACGCCGTCGAAACGCGTCTAAGTTGTTGATGGAGAAATAAACCTCTTCCTTGTCATCATTTCACGGAGTCAGTGCCTGTCTGTTCGTCGCTGCCAGGATTGGTATCAATATATATATATATATATATATATATATATATATATATATATATATATATATATATATATATATATATATATATATATATATATATATA
>CAWUFW010027823.1:0-24766 GCA_963921515.1 Calotriton arnoldi
CCCAGCCAGACTAAAGTCGAAAAACAGTGAAGCATCAGCAAAAAGTGGGGGTACCCATGTGAAGCAGATCCTACTCTCCTACAGTAATCATCCGAAATAACTGTTTCTTCAGAAACTTGTTCAGCTGCCTCAGGTCTGGTATTGGTGTCCCTTGATCCTCCTTCATTTTGATTAGGAAGATTCTGGAAAAAAATCTTTGGTTTCTATGTGGTTTGGGTACAATTTCTATAGCTCCTTTGAGGAGACGCATGACAATTCCCATTTAAATCTCTTTAAATGAAGATGGTGTTACTTTTTGAGTGGACAAACTGGAGGTCTCTGCATGAACTCCAACATATGGCCTGATTGGGCAATTTGTATCACCCATTTCTTCAATGTAATGTTCTTCCATGTGGGAGCAAAAATGGAAATTCTTCTCCAACTTCTGAGGACCAGACAGAAAATGGGGTACAAGCTAGAAGTGAAACTCTTTTCTGATCGCCATTGTTTCGTGTTTGTGAAGAACCTCTCTTCTTTCCTGAAGACCTCCTGCAAGACTGTTTTTGGTTCCAATTGAAGGAGAATCCTTGATCGTATCCAGACTGTCTCAGAGGATAATATGAATGCCCCTGCTCTAAAATGTTGTGACCTTCCTTAGCCACGAAAACTAGACATCTCAAATCTGCGATACTGCAAATGTCCTAAAGTCTTTACAGCGTCAGTTTAAAGACCTTGCAAAGCTTCATCTACATGTTTACAAAAGAGAGTGAGGCCACAAAAATTCTTAGCTGGGATCTTAGATTGGACGTCAAAATGGAAGGCTGTAGACTTTAACCAGCCTTGTCTTCTTAGTACAGTACCTCCTGCCAACTGCCGAAAACCTGTGTTCAAGGCATCCATTGCTGCATCAATAACGAAGCAAGAAGTTAGCTCGCCTTCCTTTAGGATAACTCTTGTAGTTTACCTCTTGTTATCAGGAATGAGTTCTAGTAATGAAGCAATGTCATGTCACATTTGGCGATCATAAAATCCTAGAATTACAATGGCACTGGCTGTCTTAATTGAGGTTGCTACCATAGACAAAATTCTTCAACCCAGGTAATTTTTGCTATCCTTGTCTGGAGGACTAGAGAATGTGTTATTGGAGTCTTGGATCTTCACGGAGCTGCTGAAGAAAGGACTGAATCCGGTTTAGTATTACCATATTACCAGTGAGGCAAGCTGGAGTGGAATCCAGATCCTTAAATTTTTTCTCCAGACAAGGTATCACCGCTTGAATGGTAGCCAGTGTCTTCATCAATAAAGGTTGCTGTTTAAAGGCATAAAGAAAGCATTGTTGATCTACAGACGCCATTGGTAGCCCTTTCTATTAATGAATGAAATTTAAAGATATCATCTGTAGAATCCTGTGGAGTTGGCCCATTATCATTACCGCTTGAGACAATGAATTTCCATTTTTTATCATCTTGTCCTTCACCGTCTGGTGGATGCTCACTTTACTCCTCATTTATATCAGAATATACAGAAACATTAGAGTAATCATCATCCATGTCCTTTCCATGAACAGATCACGTTGGCTGCCAAGGAGGTGAAACCAGTAAAGGAGCAGATTGAGGAGGTCGCAGAATGGGTGTAGCACTTAACCCCATGTTAGAGATATTAGTTGGTTGCTGTGGTAATAACTTGTTGAAAGTATCCATCATCTGTTGCAATGTTGATAAAAATGTCATTGACGCTTGGACCACATCTGGTTCTCCATAATATCCTGGTGGTTTCTGCCTTGTACCAATTCAAGTATTCTCAGACTTAATCAATCAATCACAGAATTTGTAGAGCGCACTACTTACCCGCGAGGGTCTCAAGGCGCTGGGGAGAGGGAAGGGGGGGGTGCTGCTACTGGTCGAACAGCCAGGTCTTGAGTAGCCTCCTGAAGGTCAGCAGGTCTTGGGTCTGTCGTAGGCTTAGTGGAAGGGTGTTCCAGGTCTTGGCGGCGAGGTGTGAGAAGGATCTGCCGCCGGTGGTTGTTCTTCGAATGCGAGGGACGGTGGCGAGGGAGAGGTCGGCGGAGCGGAGCTGGCGGTTGGGGACGTAGAAGAAGAGTCGTCTGTTGAGGTAGGCTGGGCCAGTTTTGTGGAGTGCCTTGTGTGCGTGGATGAGAAGTTTGAAGGTGATCCTCCTGTCGACGGGGAGCCAGTGCAGGTTCCTCAAGTGGGGGTGATGTGGCTGTGGCGTGGTACGTCGAGGATCAGGCGTGCGGAGGCGTTTTGTATGCGTTGCAGTCGCTTGATGAGCTTGGCCGGGGCTCCCGCGTAGAGGGCGTTCCCATAGTCAAGTCTGCTACTGACGAGGGCCTGGGTGACTGTTCTTCTTGTGTCTGTCGGGATCCACCTGTAGATCTTGCGAAGCATGCGGAGGGTGTTGAAGCAGGAGGAGGAGACTGCGTTGACTTGCTTGGCCATGGAGAGCGTTGAGTCGAGGATGACTCCCAGGTTGCGTGAGTGGTCGGTGGGTGTCGGGGCTGCTCCCAGCGTCGTTGGCCACCAGGAGTCGTCCCAGGCTGAGGGGTTGGAGCCGAGGATGAGGACCTCCGTCTTGTCCGTGTTCAGCTTTAGTCGGCTGATCTTCATCCAATTGGCGACGGCCTTCATTCCTTCATGGAGATTGGCTTTGGCGGCGAGGGGGTCCTTGGTGAGGGAGAGGATCAGTTGAGTGTCGTCGGCGTAGGAGATAATGTTGAGGTCGTGCTGACTGGCGATGCGTGCGAGCGGGGCCATGTAGACTTAAACTCCTCGTGGTAAGCATCTTTGTTGTAAGAATCCTCATCATTTATTTCCTCCATTCCAAAATTTGGGACATATCTTACATCTAATTGTGTTGGGCTGTAAGCTGTCAGTGAGGCATACTCACTAGCCTCTTCTTCTTAATCTGACTGTAATATTTGAGCTGGAGGTGAATTTGTCTCCATTACTTGTGAACAAAAACATATTTTCCTGTGTTTTTTGTTGTCTGTGTGGCTCTCAACGGTGATGTCATCGAAGGTGATTTCGTCATTGATGGTATTGTCATCATCAATGGTATTGTCATCGTCGTCAATGGTATTGTCATCGTAGTAGACTGTATGTCCGATGTCGACAGTGCCTTCGCCGCTGACGGTGTGTTCGTCATCAATGGGGTGGTCGTTGTTGACGGTGTCATCGCTGTGGATAACAGATTTGATGTCGTCAACTGCCTAGTAATTGACAAGGTTTCCTTTGAAGATGAGTCTTATGAAAATCTCTTCTTCTTTAAAACAGGTAGATCCTCTCTATAGCACTTAGAGGCATACTTATCTGGTTTGTTACCAGAGGAGGTGGCTACAAGCACTGTGCCAAATAAATCATGCTCAGGAAACTGTAAAAGTGTCCTCTTGTTTGCTGCCTTCAAGGAAGTGCTTGGAGGGCACTTTTCACAGAGTCCTCCCCTGAAGAGAGATCATCCTTTTAGAAGAAGGAGAATTCTCTTTATCCATAAGGAATAATGCCAATCTTGATTCTCTATCCGTAAGTGTTTTAGTGAAGACATTCTTACAAATATTGCATTCTGATGGCTTATGTATTGGATAAAGGCAATACATACAATGAGAGTGTGGGTCATCAGTGTAAATCTTCTTGTTTCCACAAGAGGAATAAGGTTTAAATATAGATGTATTCTCTTTATCAGCCATGGTGACAGTTGGTGGTCCAATGATCTCCCTGGTACGGAAAAAAAAGAACCTAGCCTAAAAACAAGTCACAGTACCACAGTGCTAATGATAGGTCTGGTTAAATCCAGGGCAGACCAATATAGTAACAATTTCAGGTTCACTGAAAGGTTAGCGTAGAGCTCTGGCAGGGGGGCTCTCACACACACCGTGCGGTAGAAATCTGAGCTATGATGGCCTCTCAGTGGAGTGGGAGAGCTTGGGCTTCCACCTCATTGGCTTGTTTTAGGCTTATGCCCATTTTGTACTATATACCGTATGCTGTATATTTTACACTGTGTACTGCTGTTTTAATGTACTGGGATTCTCAGCCTGACGACAGGGAATGGTCAAGCATGTGAATATATAAAAGATCCAATGTTGGAGAAATTAATGTTACCATATCCTATGTATCCCCATATTGCCCATCAAAGCTGCCAAAATGTAAATTATTCAAAAACGTTATATACCAATTTATGAATGGTGACAACATATTAAATCCTAAAATAACACACAGAAAACATTCACTAGGGGAGTGGCTCTTAACCTTTTGACTTCTGTGGCCCTCCAGTTAAACATTACTGGAACCCAGGGACCCCCACTGAGTCATAATTGTTATCCAAGGACCCTTACTGAGATATCACTAGAAGCCGGGGACTGCAGCCTAAGCATTTTCATTGCTATGAACAACAAAACAAAACACAATAAGTACAGGAACCAGCATTCATCAAACAAATACACAAATGACGAAATATTTTACTTAATTCACAAACAATGTTAAAAAAATCTGAATTTTAATTTTAATGGGAAGGTTGGAGCTTTTCTAAATTCAATTGAGTCCACTCTTCATGTATACCACATTCTGTTTAATGCACTTGTGCTACTCCCACAAATCAATCTGAGGATACTAACTCAGGGCCTGATTCACCAAGGTAACTTAAATTGGAGTAATTTACACTTTTGAGTAAATGTACTACTTTTCAGCTATTCACAAAATCCATGTGTACATTTACTCCAAAAGTGTAACTTTCATGTCTCAACCACATTGAAGGGCCTGGCTATTCGCAAACTGCAGAGGCTACTCTCAACGGCAATTTATACTTTTGAGAAATTTTCATGTGTAATTTAATCTACACTTTTGAGTAAGCTTACACTCAGACTTTGTGAATAGCCAAAAGTAGTAAAGTTACTCATAAGCATAAGAGTAAATTACATGTCTAAATTACCTTTGTGAATAGCCCCATGCATTTTTAGTCTCCAATTTCAAATTCTTTCTCGTTTACAGAACATGTTACCAAATTCATGTTAATTTTTTCTACTTTATTCATTTATACTTAAATAATCTATTAATATTATTTTATTTTCATAGTAGTCATGGACCCCCTGAGTAAGCTTTGCGGACCCCGGGGGTCCCCGGACCACAGGTTAAGAATCACTGGAGTAGGGTATTCTATCCCACAGGTCCCAGTAACCCTTTCACTAAAAATATGCATAAAACACTCCAACCGTCACATCAAATATCAAATACTTGCCCCCAATTATATACGCTGATACATGAACATTGGATGCAATATATTTTCAAGGTATGCTAGGAAACTAAACTACCACTGCCACAATGCACCACATTGGCAACCATAAGATCTGGAAGGCCAATCTTTGAACAACATGACATGGATTTACCTTACAATCATATATGTACAATGTAAACCACATTCCTGCAGACATCTGTGCAAAAGTAAACCACACCACAGCTATAATAGAAATTACATTTATGACGTATATGTATCAAAAATGTTCAAACATAAATATATCTCAGAGTTTGGCGGTGGGTAGATGAGACAAAAGTAAGGGATAAATAAAGTTCATGGCAGTACATTGCCAAATATCACATAATATCCTTCTCTTCAATATGAGTGTAATCCACCCCTGGCTCTGGATGCACCGACACCTCAGGCAGATGTGGTTAAGGGAGTTGTGGGGTTTCCGTCTAGAGAATGGGCTAATAGGGGGACAAGAACTAGAAATTCTAAGCTGTTGGAAAGGTAGGGAGTGAATAGGGGAGTGGAAATCCTGGTGCCCGAGGAGGCATACCTCTCCTAAACAATCTGTGCTGGG
Source organism: Calotriton arnoldi (assembly GCA_963921515.1). NCBI lineage: Eukaryota > Metazoa > Chordata > Amphibia > Caudata > Salamandridae > Calotriton > Calotriton arnoldi. The sequence continues at coordinate 5,813 of CAWUFW010027823.1, forward strand.
CAGTCTGTGCAGAAAGAATGTTCACCAGGATTTGATCATTCAGTCCACCTTCTAGACCAAATCCCGGAGGACACCCACCACTGCTGTCTGCCCAGCACAAAGGTCCATCAACACTTGTAGTACCCTCTTGGAAACCAGGAGTGGGGACCACAAGAGCAAGGTGCAAAGAAGACCCAAGCATAATGACTCCAGGCTGAGGGTCGTCTCTGTCTGAAGGTTGCTGGATCAATGGAGCTGTGGTTGTGGTGGCAACTCAAAAGCTGGCACAGTCCTTCCTACCACCTCAAAGTCAGAGTCAGAAGAGAAAACCTCCAACTCACTGGTTGACTTAGCACCGGAGCTGGCATCCATATAAGCCCCCTCATTCTCTGTCCCACTGGGTCCTTCTGAGCCACTGTCACCTCCCTCTGACTGTAGTGGATGCTCCATCAGTTCACCAGATAAAGGGTGGCTTCACAGATTGGCTGGAGGAATCTAAATACAGACACAAAAACATCACCACAAAAGTAATACCTACTCAGTGATTGATGCATGTAGTAAAAATGTCCTGATGACTATTATCTGAGTAACACATGGTAAATATCAAGTCAATACCAGCAACTATATCTGGTTTCTTACAGACCCCATTGAAAAATAATACGAATAATCACAATAGATACACAATTGGCCAAACCACAATTTAATAGTAAAAGGCTAACCATTAATATTTGAAGGTTATTAGCGTAAAAGCCATTCATATAAAAAAAATTAAATGTAATGATGCAAAATGCCAGATGGAAATTTAAAGAAATACACCCAACATTGTAGCATAAAATGCCACTGTGTTTTTTCATGTAAAAATCACAACACCGAAATGCATGTGTGAAACACTAACCAAGAGGCTTACAAATATTGAACACAGTTGATAATACAATATATTTGTCTGAGGTACCTCTGTCTAAAGAATTTGAAAAGGCTAAGGTCGACATCAATGGCAATGTTTGACTGGCAAACAGTAAATGATATTTTTGACATTGCCTATTAAAATATCAGGTATCAAAATCCAGGACATTATCAAATATACCTCTGTAGTCAATCGAACACACACTCTTTGAGACCAGTAGGTGTTTATAACTCACGTACTATGAAGCAACAATAATCAAAGCCCCTCCCTCTAAAAATGTGTTCAATAGTCAGCACTAAAAAGACGTTTCCAGCAGAACAGATATGGCAACATTTCAGGACATTTTTCTTTTACAGAACCCAACATGTAAATTTCAAATGCATAAAAAACATCAGTAAGCATGTGGTAATCAAACAACAGATGTAGCCATATCAACCATGCCCTAACACTAATCAAATAATCAATCAATTCAATCTTTATTCGTGTACAAAGAGTATCCACAAAAGTACACACATACACAAAAAAACACAAAATGTATGCACAATAAAAACATATAACTACTGAAAATCAATTCATAAAAACACACACTTAAAATCCATAGCCGCAATGCATAATACAGTACAGCATGGTTATTGATTCAAACTTTTTCGGTATTCACAGAAATGTGGGCTTGCATGGCTAGTCTCAAAAAAGCACCTACATGGGCAATTATCTCTTCATCATTAAGCTGAAGAAGTATACTAAATACTACCCTAAATTCTGAAATGTAGCGCCTCTTTATTAGATGGATCAAAAAGTGCTTTTTATACATGGAATAGAAGCCACAGAAGAATAAAAAGTGCAATATGGATTGGCCTGAGCTCCCATCACACGGGCAAGGCAATGAGTCGAGATTTGCTTGGAAGCCAGAACGTGATGGTTCCAGCTCTAAAGCGGAACAGCAAGCCACGTTCCCAACAACCCCACTGGTTTAGTAAGGTACTCTGCAATTTGTCTATCTGTTTTGATATTCAAATAAGCTGCCACATTCATCTTCCCACTCTCTGTGTCCATTCTTTCATCACAAGAACGTTTATACAAGGCTTGCTGTAGTTGTTTTTTGCTAACACTATCATTGCCCTCGGGGTTCTTAAAAACATGCTGATAACTGATCTTTCGCAAACATTATTCCCCTCCCGCTAGCCAGGGTATCTCTAAACCCTTGTCACATCTAAGGCAGTCCATGATAATGTCTCTAGCCCCTTCGGTGCGTCAGATGCGCAGAAGCCATCCGACACAAAAGTTCTCATGTGTGCCGGACGGTTCCCGTGCGTCTGACGACAAGGCACAGGAAATCCCTCTGGTTTGGGCACCAGGGGGATTTCCTTTCCCCCTAAACAGCCTCGGGAGCTGGGGAAGAGCTTCCCCAGCTCCCGAGGCTGTTTACTTTGTTTCACTGTAATGACGATCAGCGTGCACGTCGCGCTGACGTCATTTCAGTGAAACTGAAATGAGCAGATAGGCTCATTTCAGTTTCCCTTTCTACGTGCTCGTGGGGCTATCACAGCCCACCGAGCATGTAGAAAGACAGGAGAGGTATCATTGGAAAGGGGAGAATCTACCCTTTCCAATGGTACTGCTCCCTAGTGGATACCTGCTTAGGGATCACCCCAGGAGGGCGATCCCCAAGCAGGGATCCACCACTAGACACCAGGAAGGAGGGGAGAGGCCCTAGCCAAAGGTCCTTTGCTCCCCCCAAAATAATTTGGGGGGGGGCAGAAAGCCCACTAGATGCCAGGGATTTTTTTTTTTATTGTATTTAGGGGTGGAGGCTGCCCTAAATGGGCATGCCAATGCCCCCAACACCTAAAGAATCTCCACAGACTTTCTGCCCCCCCTAGGGGGCTGGGAGGGCAGAAGGCCCACTAGACACCAGGGATTTTTTTTTCAATAAAAAAGGGGTGGGTGCTGCCCACAAAGGGCAAGACCATGCCCCCACAAAATATATTTGGGAACAGTCTTTCTGTCCCCCCGGGGGGCAGATGTGGGGCAGTAGCTCCCAATCTCCCCCCGGGTGGCAGAAAACACACTAGATACCAGGGATTATTTTTTTAATGGTATTTAGGGGTGGGGGCTGTCCTAAATGGGCATGCCAATGCCCCACCCCCAAAATAAATTCCACAGTCTTTCTGTCCCTCCAGGAGGCAGATCAATGGCCCCTGATCTGCCCCCGGGGGCGGATTTTTTTTTTGTTATACATAGGGGCTGCCTAAAATGGGCATGCAAATGCCCCCACCCCCAAAAATAATTGCCACAGTCTTTCTGCCCCCTGGAAGGCAGATGGGGCAATAGCGTCTTATCTGCCCGCCCCAGGGGGGCAAAAAGCCACTAGGCACCAGGGATTTTGTTTATTATTAAATGTCGGGGTGGGGGCTGCCCAGAATGGGCATGCCAATGCCCTCTCCCCCCCAAAAAAAATTAGCCACAGTCTGTCTGCCTACCCAGGAGGCAGATGGGGGCAATAGTCGCTGATCTGCCCATCGGGGAGTAGAAAGCCTACTAGGCACCAGGGATTATGTTTTTTTTTTAATACGTAGGTGTGGGGGCTGCCAAGAATGGGCATGCTAATGCCCCCATCCCTAAAAATGTCTTTCTGCCCCCCCCACCAGAAGGCAGATCGGGGCAATAGCCCCTTATGTGCCCCCCCGGGGGGGCAGAAAGCCCACTAAGCACCAGGGATATGTTTTTGGGCATGTCAGAGAGCAGCCCCATAGGCAAGGGTCGCTCCCCTTTTTTTTAGGCACACATTTTGGCTGTTTCAGTGATATTTTTAGTCTCATCTGCCCCAAGCGGGGCAGAACACCACTAGAAACCAGGGAGAATTTGTGTGTGGGTGAACTGGAGTTTGGCTGACGGTCTGCGTGTACTGACCATTGGCTGGCATTTATCTATCTGTGTGTGTGAGTAAGTAAGTAAGTAAGTAAATCTTTATTTGCATGATTACTTAAAGCCATTGCACAGTAAAACAACCATGTTAAAATCTCTCCAAATTCATACAACCATAATTTTACTCTAAATGAGGCCATGTTACATAAATATAGTAATATATAAGTTGTCCATACTAAACCTTTCATCATGTGCCAATGGTTGCTGTATACTTTGATTATGTGAACCAGCAATGTCCAAATTGTTCATGTTAAGAACCCTTAGTTGTAGGCCAGCAGTTGTAGTTCCTTTTGACAGGTGTATGGACCAAGGATGTATGTCCAGTAAGTGGTGTTTAGTTTTATTCCTACCACGCTCATAAGACGAATCAGTGTAACGGCCGTATTGAATTCTCATAAAATTCGTAAAACCATAATTTAACTCTAAATGCGGCCGATATGTGTAAACCACAATGTTCAAATTATTTACATTAAAATCTATAGTCGTGTGCCAGAGATTGGGGTTCGCTGTTATGCTTTGATTATGTAATCCACACCATATTGAGATCTTTAGTCATATGCCAGCGCTTGTATTTCATTGTAACGGGAGCAGAGAACGAGGATTTGTGTCCCATGAGTCAGCTAACTGCTGGTATTTAGCTTTATTCCTGTTGCGCCCATGAAACGAACCAGGCGACAAGCTAGCTGGATATCCCCTCCTTCGAAGCATGCTTTCAATGCCTGTCTGCATGTTCTTATCTGTTTTCCCTTCAGGGCAGGTTTTAATATAATTCTTCGTTCCTTGTCTAAACTCTTGCATATGCACAATAAGTGTACCACGTCTTCTTTTGCCTCACTGGATAATCTGCACAGTATTGTTATCTGAGTCCTCTTCCAAGGGGGGTGATGCAACATTGATGGCAGAATGGCCAGCCTCAAAAGCAGGTATTTTTCCTTCTTAGCTCTGGTATAACCTGCATCTAAATATGGTTGGGGGAACATCTGGAATAGCTCTGAATGACGAACCAGCCGTGAGCCCTCTCCTTTAATGCAGCTTTGACCTCCACAAGGGACATTGATTTTACCGTTTTATTTTCCAGCTCTTTGAAGCCTTTGTGGGACCCAACGGTATCCCAAGGGTCCTGTAAGGCCAGGCTGTCTATTGAAGCTTGTAAATAGGTCAAGGCTGCGCTGTCTTTTGTCTGATTTAGCTCGTTCCATAAGTACGCGTTCAGTGTCCCTGAATCCACTCCCTTTATTTTATGCCAGCATTTTACATAGGCACCCTCGTGCAATTTGTTGCTTTTGTAGTCCAAACTTTAACCTTATTTGTGCCGGCGAGGTGTACTGCGGTAAGTTAAATATTATTCTCATTGTCTTGGACACCGTCTTGTCCAGAATGCCTGCATCTCTTCCTCTTAGGCACTAATATGCCTTTACTATCCAATATAACGCCCAGGTATTTAAATTCTTCTACTGTGTCGAGTCTGAGTCCCCCCAAGGCCCAGTGAAACCGGTGTATGATCTTTTTCTGGTTTATCACCATCATTTTGGTTTTGTCTAAATTTATACTTATTACATTCTTGACAGAGAAGTTGCTTGTGGTATTTATCAAATGTTGCAGGCCAATCGGCATACAGCTGATTAGTATGAGGTCGTCGGCATAAAGTAAGTTCGAGAGGGTGAGGCCTCCCAGATTCGGAGCATGGTGATTGCAATTATCTAGTTCTGGCGAGAGATCTGACATGAATAGATTGAACAGGGTCGGCGCGAAGACGCAGCCCTGCTTCAGCCCCTTGGTTGTTGGTATTCCCTGGATAAACAATCGCCGATGCCCAGCTTTATTTGTACGCATGTATCAGTATGGAGTAAAATCAGCAGAGACAAGAGACTTGGCGAGATCTTCATTTTGGAGAGCTTTGCCCAAAGTTTCTTCCTGTCGATTTTGTCGAAGGCAGATGTATAATCTATGAAGCACACAAAAAGCGGTTTATTGATGTTTTTGACGGCGTCAATAAGAAGCGATAAGGCAAGTATATTTGTCGATGTCCCCATAAGTTTTTGAAATCCCGTTTGATTGACCGGAATTGATGCTGTTTCAGCTGCCCAGTCTATAAGTTCTTCCAGTAGCAGGCCCGCAAAATATTTAACATCATTATCTATTAAAGCGATGAGCCTGTAATTTTTCACTTAATTTTTACTGCCTTTCTTGTAAATGGGGGAATTGATTGAGCCCTTCCAGGAATCTGGTATTCTTTCTGCTTCCAAAATGTGTGTGAAAAGTGGCAGTAGTGCTCCCGCCCAGTAACCCGGGTCTTGCTTGTATAGAATTGGTGGGATACCATTGGGGCCCGGCGTAACCTCCGCTATGCCTTTCGCGATTCTGTTCACAATCCGCTTAGTCGAGAAAGAATAATTAGTCTCCCCAGCTTGCTTTTCTTGACCGGACCAGTATCTTGTGATCCCCTGTTCCTCATGTACTGTATCATCTTGTGTGCTGTTAAAATGATGCCAAAGATAGTTTGCCCAGGCGTCCTCTGTCAGATGAGAGTTTATTCCCCGGGCCCTTGGGTTCTGTAAGCAATACACTGTGCGCCAAAACCTGGTGCTATTATTGGCTTTGCATCATATAGCAGTTTGGCCCATACCTTATCTGTGTTTTCTCGGTTTGCTGTCCAGATGAGTTTCTTCTTACTCGTTTTTAGCAACCTTATTTCCTTTTGAGTGTTATCATCTGGATCTGTTTGACGGAGGTTGCGTACTACTCTATTTATTTCTCTCTTTATTCGCCTTAATTGGGTCAATTGTGTTGTTGAGAGTTAGTTTCTTTGTGTGCTAGGCAGCATGATGTGTGCCCGCTGTTGGGCGCTTGCTCCTAATGTTGTGCTTATTGCTTCTTTTTTGGTGTGAGCAGCCCCGAGACTTTTTGTAAATTTTGCCCAGCATGTTAAGATATTTATGTTCGGCAACTTGTTTTCTTCCGACAGAGTTTTTGCGCCTGCCAGGAATTTTTCCAGGTTGGTGTTTTGCATTTGATTCTTTTGCAATTGGCTGTGTACACCGCGCCTGGGCCTCCTACTGGCTATGTAGGTGCTGTCACGTGTGCGTCCAATGTAATCTCTTGTGGTAAATGGTCTCTATAGTCTGATGTTTCTATCCTGAAGTCTACAATTTTGTTGAACAATGATATTGAAGTAAAGATGTAATCTATTGTTGAGCTTGTTAAACCATTGTAAAAGGTTGCTGCTGGTGGGCGATCTCCCGGGAAGCGTCCATTTAGTGCTATCAGGCACAGGTTTTCTAAGTTCTTAAGAAGTTCTTTGGATGGCCTGGTTTGTTTTCCTCACTTGCAGACTTCCAGGTGCAGAATCCCTCATGCCAAAAATTGTTCTTCCACTAATTGGTCCCTGTCCAACAGCAGTGAGAGGTTCATATTGAAATAGCCTGTAACTATGAGGTTCGGGGTAGTCTCTTCTGTAAGTAGCCTCGTCAGCCCAGCTACCAGTAGTTTCGCACCAGCTTTTTTGTTGCGTGCGTGGAGATAGATGTTTACGAGTATTAATTGTTGATTATTGTCGAGGCCTGCTATGTCCATCTTAATTGCTTTTATGCCATTTGTTGCTGTCATTTTGATGTCCATTTCCTATACTGTATTTATGCTCTTAATTGAGGTATAAGTTGTAAGGCCACCTTTTAAGTGCCCAAATTTGGCACTAATACATGCCAGTAGATGGTATGATTTTTAACCTTGTAATTTAAATGGTTTGTCTAACCAGGTTTCTTGAAGTAAAATGAGATCAAATTGTGGAAAATAAAGCAGGAGCTTCTTGTCCATTTATATTCCAGGAAAGAAGTCTTAGCTGAGGGGCTTTTGTGAGTTGTTTCATGCCTTGTCAGGTGTTCCTGGTCCAAGAGTTTATAGTTCTTGCTAACCAGGACCAATTGTTTGATCTGTAGCTGTCGCCTGCTTGCCGAAGGTTCCAAGTATTGGACTCTGTTGCCATTACTGAGGTACTGCGAGCCCCTTTAAGCACCGATTGGATTTTCACTGCGTTGTCCGTGTTTCTGGGCATGCGGCCTTCTTGCTGTTGTCGATCTCGGAGCAGAGGCTCTGGATAACCAATTTTTTTATAACGTTTTAATCGGATCCCCCAGGCGTTTAATTGATTTTCCTCCTTCATAATTTTCTCAACTATTTCCTGTGTGGCCCAGGTTGCCCTTGTTACCTCTTGCTCTGACAGATGCCTAATGTCTTCAAATTCTATGGATTCCAGATCGCATGAATTTACCTCATCCAGATTACTAATTGAAGTTAGTAATTGCAGGATGTTTCCTCTGTTCAGGATGTCTCCTCTACCTTTCGATTTATACTCCGGTATGAACAGGATTATCTTAGAATCCTCCTGTCAGTAGCTACTGTGATTAGTTCCTATAGTTTGTGGTTCTTCATGATTACAAGGATTTATTGCCTCCGGGATTGAGCGCGCTTCAGTCCCTATTGTAACTGATGTGCCAGCTATGCTTCTGTTTTTATTATTGGCCCTTCTCTAGTATCCACGGCCTGGTTTTCCTCGCAGTCGTTCATATTTGTCCTTACTATGCAATCATCACTCATATGGGTCAGTTGGCTGGAGGGAGTCTGGATGGTCTGAGCGGTTTGCGAGGTTGTCGATGCCATGCTTGTCCTCTGCACTGTTGAATCTCCTGTTGGAGGCTTGACCTCCGCATGAAAGTATGACATTATAGTTGTATTCTTGTTCCTCCCTTTTCTCTTCTGTTTCCGGCGATGTTTCGCTCCTTGCTGTTTTCTGTCAGCTGCTTCATCTTCTTCAAGCTGCCCTTTCGAGCCATGACCACTGCTGGCTGCTTGTTCAATTTCTTGTTGTTGTAAGTTGTCGATAGGCTCTGCAGGCTCTGAGTGGTCAAGTCCTGCGCCTAAGCTCTCCTCGGGGCTAGTTCGTTCCCCTGTTACCTGATGTGATAAGGCACCAATGGGTCCTGCCTCTCCATGAGCACAGCCTGTGCTCTGCTCAAAGGTAGATTGAACCACGGTCCCTTTGCTGTTATGGAACTCGCTCCGGATGCCGCTGCATCATTGTTGCTGAGTGGCTAGGGTTTAATCTTTCAATGTTTTCATCTTGGCTGGTGGAGTTTTCCGTTCTTGTGGTGTTTCTTGCCCATCAGTGATGGTAATGTTGAGAGTTTATCGATGATAGTAAAACAGGTGCAGCTCGGTTGGATTATTTGTGTTTCGGCTTGGGCTTTCTTGATGAGATTGCTCATCTCTGTCAGTTTGCTATCAATATTTGAGACGTGTATCGCCAGAAAGTTGAGAAGGGATAATTGAATATCCATTTTATCTGAGTGGTACTGCATTGCCTTTATTGAGAGCTGCATAGTGTTTAGGAGGGATGACCATACATTTTTTGGTTCTGTTGGGGAGTCCTCAGTTTCCATGTCTCGTTGAGTTTTATAGTCTTTGTCCAGGGGTGCCTCAGGTGAGTATGAGGCTACCAGTTTTTCCCATTCTTCGGTAGTGAGGTAGGATGTGTTGTTTGTTTCAGCTATTATATTTTCTGCTTGTTTGACGTCTGTCGTCTCTAAGCCGAGATCGGGTTCGTCATGTGTGTTTACTAGCTGTAAATCAGTTGTGTCCCGGTCCGGAACCATGGTGTTCTTCACTACCTTTTCTTCTTTCCAACCCTCTTGTTGCTTCTCTTTGATGTTATTATGAACTTGGGCTAGAGCAGGATCAGCACAAGTAGGCAGGCGTAATCCTTCTCCATTACCTGTCGGTTGATTATTCAAAGTGTTATCTGGGCTAGTTGCACACTGCATATTGGATTTTAGAGCCTGAGGCTGATAAGGTTTTGAGAACAAGTCAGAGAGGATTGTGATTTTTGGCTCCAACAGGATCCTCGGTGTCCTTAGGTCATTGGGGCCTTGAGTCTTTGGGGGTTCTTGCATATATGGAATTTTAATGCGTTCATAGTCAGTGCCAGGTGTCGGTGCACTTGCTACCACCTTCCCTGTTTGTGTGCCTATATTTGTTGCGCCCCTTGCCTGGTCATGGCTTTCCTGGTCATGGCCTTCCCCTTCCAGCGCTGCATCTGCAACATTGCCTTCTGTAGCTCGGACTTTGCTGACCTCGTCTTGTTTCTTGTCTTGACCCTTGTCGTTTGTTGATGTTGTGGTCGCTACTGCTGCTTCTGTTTGAGATATAACCTCTGGGTGCAATGGTGAAGGGAGCCCTCTGAGTTTAATATTACTGGAATTTAGTACAACTCTTGCGTCTTTCACAAAGGAAAATTTCGAGTATATTTTAGGCTGATAGCCAGTTTTTGTTATCTTCGCTGGTGAGGCTCCATCTATCTCTGTCAGCGTGGTATAATCCGCTGTATGAAGGGCTCCTGTCTTGGCCTGGCCCTTGTTAGGTTCACCCAACATTTTGGTCTTCCCTTTCTTAATATTAATTACAGTGGTGACTGACTGCCTCTCTCTCCCTGACCTCATACTCTGCCTAAAGTGTTGGAAGGAGAGGCGAAGTCTTCTCAGTCCTGCTCCTCCTCCTGGAAAACAGTGACCAGGAATTGCAAAATGACAGGGCCCTCTGAATCCGCCTGTTCGCCTGTCTGCCGGGTTGCAGGGGAGAGTTGGCCCCTTGGCCCCTCTAAATCGTAGACTCGCTGTACAGCTGGTTCCCAGTACTTTTACTTGGGCCTTTGTGACCCGCCATGATATGGGGAACCCCTCACCCCCCCCAGAACACACAGTTTGTAAAGCCTCCTATAACAGGAAGGGCCGGTAGGAGGGGGGGAGGCCCAGCCCGCGAGAACTCCCCGAAGTAATCTCGGAACAATGCCGGAGAAGCAAATGGAGAGGAGGGGGGGTTGGGCCCGAGCAGGAGCTTCCCTGAGCCAACGCAAGCCGCACCCAGACCAAGCTGGGCCGCTTCTGTGGCGCCTGGCTCTCACTCTGCAGCTGGCAGCTACGCCGCTGCTCTCAGGGCCTCCTCCCAGTCATGCCCCACCTCCTACCTCCTGCTGCACTGGGGAAGTTGGAGCCGGAGCCAGCACAGACCGCTTCAGGCCACTCGAGCCATTTCCGAGCTGTCCTGACCCACCCGAGCAGTCTTCCTGTTTCGGGCTTGAAGGAAGAGGCTCAGTGTAGTTTGTCTAATTTCAGGGTCCCCTCCAGGGGAATCAACAAACCCTGGGTACCTTTAAAATCTTCATGATGTTAGAAGAAAAGGACGCAAATTTGGTGTGGATACCTTATGTGGACAAAAAGTTACAGGGGCCTAAGCTTGAAATAACCCAAATAGCCATAACTAAATGGCTTAGCACAGGGGGGGGAGGAAGGCCTAGCAGAGAAAGGGCTAGTAAGGCTTGCCTCCTTATTTTTCTACACTGCTAGCCATAACAAGGATGGGCAGGCTCTAATGTAATCTTCTACATATGGTAGATTCAATTCACTATGGCAAATAAAGTGAAAAGAAGAGACTGGAGCTGCCAGAACCTTTCATCAATATCTATTTTCTTCAACCTGAATAGTATTGCATTTAGAGATGCTTCATACCTCTGCCCCATATGTTTCAGTCGGAGTGCATTGCATTTAAAAAATTTGCAGAATGTGCATAAGAGCTCCCCCCATTCCTCGGGTTGCAGTAGGCTAAATAATGTGCAGATAGTTTATACTACAGTGGGCAATATGCGCAGACCATGAATCATTAGCAGCAAAAGGTAAGCCCGGGTCTGAAAAATACTAGTGCATTTGAAACTATGATTTCCAACAATAACAGTGGACAAACTGAGTTTCCTAGGACCACAAGCCATAACATAGAATTTTGTGAAGGATGTACGTAAATCTAACGTGTCCATAAAATCCACAAATCCTTGTACTAGAAGACGCAGGGCTTTAGGTGTACATGCTATCAGCGCCGCGTCTGCATACAACAAAGAGGTTAAAAAGGAGCCTTTAACATTTGGGACACCTGGAGTGATGGCTAATCAAAAAGGGCAGAGATCATGAACATATCAAATGAATAAGAGTGGGGCTAAAACATGCCCTTGTCTCACTCCCGAAAGATTCCTATATATTTGGAGACTCCCTCTGAGTATTTATTCTGATTCTGGCGCTCATGTCCCTGTGCTAATAGGCTATAAAGTGCACCAATGCGTCTTCCATTCCACAAGCTAAATGATTTCACCACAGCTTTGAGCGACTGACGCAATCAAAGTCTGAGGTCAAACCCATAAAAGCCATATACAGAGGGGACTGTTTGGCTATAGTATATTTCCCAATTATCAAATTCAAATTCAGGCTCTGCTCAACTGTGCCGACTCTGTTCTTGAATCCATATTGACAAGGGTGCAAGATTGCCCATTTCTTGGTCCTATTTCATAGAGCCCTATCCATAATTTTTAGTGTGGTGTCAATTAAAGAAATGGGCCTATACCAGCCTGGTTGCGAGCGGTCACCCTTTTTAAAAAAAGGAACTATAATAGAGTTTGACCATTAACTTGGTAGTGGAGAATGGGCCAAACTGTTAAAGACATTTAGTAATAACGGTGCCCAGAATTCGCGTTTCTGCTTAGTTAAATCGATTGGTACCCCGTCCAGACCAGGGCCCTTGCCCCCAATGCTCTGGCCTACGGCATCTTCAACCTCTCTCAAGGTTAACAACACTTCCTCACGGTCGGGAGTCAAGGGGGCTTCAATTTCTGCTGATGTAGCGGCATATATGTTTGTGAAGTGCGCCTCCAAATCCTTGCTGGTGATATTACAACTGATTAGGGTTACTGTCTGGTTCATTTGTCTCATGTCTTTTACTGCCACACAAAAAAATGTACTATTTATTTTTATTCGCCACAGAGACTAATGATCCCCATTGTTGATCTAGCACTTCCTTCTTCCTCATGGTGGTGATCTCTTTATATTTCTTGCATAGGGATGCCACCTCCAGGGGGTCCATAGGGTTTCCCATGAGGGCCCTGTGTAATTGGACATTAGCCACAAAAAATTCAAGGTTAAACCACCTGGGGCTATCAACAGTTAGGCGTGAAGGTCTCAGTAGCTCTTTCCTGGTATTTGAACAGAGTTGAGTAAATGGGCATAAGAGCTCCCCCCCATTCCCCGGATTGCGGTAGGCTAAATAATGTGCAGATAGTTTATAATAGAGTGGGCAATATGCGCAGACCATGACTCATTAGCAGCAAAAGGTAAGCCCAGGTATGAAAAAATACTAATCCATTTGAAACTATGATTTCCAACAATAACAGTGGACAAATTGTGTTTCCTAGGACCACAAGCCATAACATGGAAGAACAGGCGAAAATTATCGCTAACCGCGCTTAGCGCGTATTTATTTAACGCCGCCTATCGCTGGATATTATCGCGGAGATAACATGCTATTAGCAAGGTTTATCTCCAAAAGGCAGAGATCACTAATATATCAAATGAATAAAAGTGGGGCTAAAACATGCCCTTGTCTCAATCCCAAAAGATTCCTATGTATTTGGAGACTCCCTTTGAGTATTTCTTCTGATTCTGGTGCTCATGTCCCTGTGCTAATAGGCTATAAAGTGCACTAGTGCGTCTTCCATCCCACAAGCTAAAAGATTTGACCACAGCTTTGAGCGACTGATGCAATCAAAGGCTGAGGTCAAACCCATAAAAGCCATATATAGAGGGGACTGTTTGGCTATAGTATATTTCCCAATTATCAAATTCAAATTCAGGCTCAGCTCAACTGTGCCGACTCGGTTCCTGAATCCATATTGACAACAGTGCAAGATTGCCCATTTCTTGGTCCTATTACATAGAGCCCTACCCATAATTTTTAGTGTGGTGTCAATTAAAGAAATGGGCCTATACCAGCCTGGTTGCGAGCGGTCACCCTTTTTAGGTCGAGCCTCGAGTAGCGCGCAAGCACTGCTCTGCGAGACTTTAAGTTAGGGGTTTTAAAAGCTGACCAGACGCTCGTGCGTCATGGCCTTTTCCCTGCGGTTACGCGCAGGGCAGACATCTGTTTCCAATTATCGTGCCCAGACGCGGGCGCGATAATTGAAACCACATGTCTCGCTTTGGCGCGCGCGCGCCCACCACTCGCGGGCTGGTTTTACCCTGTTTTGGGGATACTACTGAAACATCTTTTCTACAGACAGGTGTGCACTTAGCCCCGATGTTTGCACTACAGTGCCTCCCTGAGCAGGTGGTGGCGCGCGCGCCAGTCTTTCGGGCACCCACGAGTCTGCGGCATCTTGTGAAGGTGCTCTTTGTACAGTAACCAGGTACTTTGGGGCCTCTGGGATTTGTAAAACTAAACATTGTGCGCTCTCCGAAATACCACGGCCTTTGCAAGGATTCCCTGAGCGCCAGAATGACATTATTCCAAGTTGTAGCAGAGGAGACATGTGCAGCCCTCCTGAAAAAGGCAAGGTGATGGTGCACTCGAGAGTAAGCAATGGCGTAGTATGGAGGTGAGAGGAGCGCGAGATAGCGCCCAGGATCGTGTTCCAGTCCGCTGGAAGGCAGGCTATCAGATTTTTATCATGTTTTCGTTTTATGTTTTCTACTTTCGGACAGCTTTTCACTGGCCATGGGAGACTATTGTTGAACGGCATTCAGGTTACCGTTCAGAGGCCCTTTGTCTGTTTCTGAATAACTTGTTTGTTCTTGGAGTTCCTTAATCATCTGCTGTTACACATTACACAGTGTACCGTCACCCAGTGGAACGGAGTTGTTTTTCTCATTGTTATGCGTGCCCGGTTACATTTAGTGTTCATACTCACCAGCTTTGCGAATGACCGGTTTCCTCCCATCATGGAGACGAGGAGGGCTTTTATTATATGTTCTGTCAGTTTTGAAAATACGACTGTCTTGTTGTCTATATTTCAAACAGGCTCTGGAATTACTTGTAAAAGGCGAGTCTGTAAAATGAGAGATACTGTGTGGGCGCACTGTTTGTTTATAGATGTGGTATGTTCGCAGGTTTCTTACTCTCCCTTCATTTTCCTTTCACTTTCAAGAAGCGGCTCTTCTGGGTAGTGTTATGTATTACCTGCCTGTCTCCAAGTGCTTCTTAGTAATGCTACAACATAGAAACAGTGTGTTTCTGCCACAGATTGTCCAAATGAAGTTCAGCTTCTGTTCATATCCCTTGCAGTTCTTTGTTAAATGTTGTTGAAACAATGGATATGGCCCAATTTGCAGTTTTACCTTTACCTTACCACCCACCCCCACCATTCACCTTGCAATACTCAGTTTTCAACATTAGAAATCTTCTCACAATGATTTACACTATCACAAATTACATCTGTAATCACAGTGCTTGTGTAGGTGCCAAGGTTCAGGGTTTACTGTAATTCTCACCCACTGCCATTACTTGGGGAATGAAAGATAGAACAAGCATTGGCATAGCCAATAGGTCTCGCCTTTTGGGACCTTATAAGTGTTTAGCCATGCAACAGTTGATGTTGTTGCACCAAGGATATTGTGCTGCATAACTAAATACTTATAAGGTCCCAAAAGCGAGATCTATTGGCTATGCCAATGCTTGTTAAAAATAGGAACTATAATAGAGGTTGACCATTAACTTGGTAGTGGAGAATGGGCCAAACTGTTAAAGACATTCAGTAATAACGGTGCCCAGAATTCGGGATTCTGCTTAGTTAGATCGATTGGTACCCCGTCTGGACCAGGGTCCTTGCCCCCAATGCTCTGGCCTATGGCGTCTTCAACCTCTCTCAAGGTTAACAACACTTCCTCACGGTCGGGAGTAAAGGGGGCTTCACTTTCTGCTGATGTAGCGGCATATATGTTTGTGAAGTGCGCCTTCAAAACCTTGCTGGTGATATTACAACTGATTAGGGTTACTGTCTGGTTCATTTGTCTCATGTCTTTTACTTCCACACAAAAAAATGTACTATTTTTTTTTATTCGCCACAGAGACTAATGATCCCCATTGTTGATCTAGCACTTCCTTCTTCCTCATGGTGGTGATCTCTTTATATGTTTTGCATAGGGATGCCACCTCCAGAGGGTCCCTGGGTTTCCCATGAGGGCCCTGTGTAATTGGACATTACCCACAAACATTAATATATCACATTGACTTATAAAGGATAACCAGTCGGGTATCAGGATCTTAGAGTGCAAACCAGCCACGTCCCAACTCAGTATCTTCAGCACAGAGTCACCCTGACCCCATACATTGGCTGAACATGGGGAAAAATAGGAATGGGGCACTCTTTCTGATGGAATAGATACCAACATTTCCCTGTCTGCTGGTTTGGATCTTAGTCAGTCCAGCCCGTCAAGGTAATCTAAAATAGAGAATCTACTTGAATGTTCAAAAAGTTCCATGGATAATTGACAGGCTGGCGAACTTAGCGGGGCCCTCAGTGCTTTCGGTTTGTAAAAATAATCTAATGGGAGAGACCAGATTCTGGTGCTGTTGCAACCAATGTGCTCTTGCCTCCTTGTGGTTAAATGGGACCATGTTCACAAAATCAGGTGTCTGTGTCGACTGAGTTTGGTACTGTTTATGACACCAAGCGGAAAGTTGGCCCAGCCTCTCTGTGTTATGCTTAGCCCCTATTATTAGCTTCTGAATTGTTTTTATTTTCCTTTTAACAGTAGACTCGGATTCTACTGAGATACTGGAGCAGCTAAAGGGGACAGAGCCTCATCTGCACCATCCTTCAACAGGTCCTGGTGTTATATTCCATATAGGTACCCTATAAAGGCGTAGATAACATTGCAACCTTTCACCTACATCCTTCCCTACATTACATACATAACGGTTCTTAGGCACTGACCTTTTACCTAGATATGACACTGCATTCAGAACGCGGGTTTTTCCCTGGTTCGATTCTCATACATTATGCATGAGGCTTCTTGGAAGCAGAGCAGGACTAACAGTAGGATTACCATCTCCTGTATAATATCTCTGTTTAAAGTTCAGGCCCAACGTCATCCTTTAGGCCGACACAGTAACACAGCAAGGTAGGACCCCTGGGGAGACCCATGGGTATATATACAGCAAATCTTGCTTAGGAAGATAGAGGCGACTGTGACTTCCCGGCTGACACACTGACCAGAGACGCTGAGGTTCCTGCATGCAGACGCTCCAGCTAGCAGTGGTCTAACATCCCTCGCGGGTTGTCCAACTTGAGACCAGGACAGGGTCCCACATTCTCTAAACTCTCAGGTAATGGGGTGGACTAGATCCTAGAGGGATTCTTGGCATAACACTTACACAGATGCTAGGTTCATTTAGGTACATCTAGTTAGGGAGGCATCGTAGGAGTACGCACATTTTATCATGTGTTTTATGTACATGTATATATTCATGATTTCTGCAAGATGGTAGAACTATACCATCCCTTTACTTTCGTAGTATTGCTAATCATATATCTCTGCTACTGTCTAATGGTTGTTGCAGCTCATCTATTCTACACTAGAATAACAACTGTTCAATAAATACTTACTGAAACGTCTAGCCTGTTTATTCTGTATATCTCTCTGAGACAATCTAAGTGAGCACGAGTGACTGAGCGAAAGGTAGTATATTGTTTCCACGATTCTGAGGGATCAGGGTTGTCATGTTCTGAGGTTGCCAGAATCTATTCTCTCCGTGATAAGAGGAGATTATAGTGGCACTGTGAGCTAGCTAATACAGACAGGCTAACGTATCCGGTGGGGGTGCACGGAATCCGTCCGCCACCAATCCCACAGTTTACGTTATCCAAACGCGCAGATCCTGTATAGGTAATATAGGAACTACACGACATGGCGCCCAACGTTGGTTGGGTACTTATTTAACAGTAGAATCTGAGTAGTTCAGTTGTGCTATTCTCAGAGACCCCTACTCACAAAACACCAGAGACGTGGGCACAAAATCCGCCACAGCTGAGTAGGCTAAAAAATCCTATTTATTGGCTGTTGGTTAATCAAGCTTGAAGGACACATTTTTCTAAATTGTGCAAAACACCTAATCTTAATTCCCTTGAAAAACTTCTTCTTTACAAAATGACTGACAACAGAAATAACGAAGAATTAGACCAACTGCAACAAAATCTGCCCCTCACAAACGAGGACGATGCAGACGCAACACAAATTGCACCAAACTTTAGGAATACAGTCACCCTGAAACTACTTGCGCATGGTTTATCAGCTAGGGGTGGCATAGTAGTTTTCGTGATTGAGGCACACGAATCAAACAAAAGAGAGGTATTTTATTCGTGGGTTACATTCCCAGTAGCAAATGCAAGAACAAAAACATTTCACTCCTATACGGAAGGAGATGCACCAGCGGAATATTATCCGTTTGAGGATATAGAGGTTCCGCTCACATACCAGGAACATTTATAATGGTTTAAAGGCGCCCTACCCCACATAAGAAGAAGAGTGAGACTCGGCCCGCTTGGAAGAGAAGGGGCAACATGGCCGATATTAGCAGCCTACACACCACATCCTGACATTGACACAATGCCACAGGAGACTTACTCATACAACACAAAGATTTATTCAAAATCTATGCAATTCGTCATGCGGACACTTACAGTCCAACCAGCAATAGTTGCAACAAATGGAACTCAAATTCAGGGTACAGCAACTAAAATTACACCACAAACATTACACGCAGTGATGGGTAAAATGCCCACAAAATGTGAACAAATACCATTGTGGGTAGCTCAGAAAATAATGCAGCTAGAGGCAGTATTCCCGAATACTACCCCGTATGAAAAACACAGAATGCTAACAATCTGCTTGCCCATGGGGATAACACCACAATTAGAGTATTGTACCACTTGGGGTACAGTCTTTGCTGCCATATATACCAAAACTCATGGTATCCCGTCATTAGCAGTAGTACCAGACGTATTGAGACAGATACAAAATCAGTACGGAGCAGAGCCTGCCCTAAACTTAGGGATGAAATTACTAGGCAACTATGCCCAGGTATCAGCCATAACATTAGCTAACATTAAGGGGGAAGCAGCTTCAGTGGCCATCCGCCAACGCCTGAGGGAGTTCAATCCTTTAGAACAGGAACACGAACTACCAAAAATAATTGAAACTGCGTATGCAGAATTAGGCAGAGACAGTTTGGGTGGGAAAGCTTTAAAACCACAACTGATGGGCAGTCCTTGTAGCTTAAAATGG